>APFE030381038.1:1230-69594 GCA_000404065.3 Pinus taeda | reverse complement strand
AAGCATAGAGTCGATCACAAGTTTCAAGAAGGGGATGAGGTATGGTTGTACATTAGTAAGGAAAGGATGCAAGGAGAAGGTAAAAAGCTCAAGCCTATTCATTATGGTCCATTCAAAATCCTCAAGAAGGTTGGAAATAATGCTTTTCAATTAGATTTGCCTTCCTACATGCAAATGTATTCTGTTTTTAATGTGGAGAACTTACGTTTGTATGAACCTCCTTTGATCGTTGATCATGAAAGCGTTGTTCAGCTACCATCTATAGAAGATTTCTCGCCAGAATTCTTAGATGAGCTGAAATAAGATACAATCCTTGACAGAAGGACGTGCACTTCAAGGAGGGGCAATGTAGATTATGTTCGGGTTGGCTTCAAATGTAGCAAACCGAACAAGGAAAAGTGGATGGAGGTGGACAGAGTGAGGGCACTGTACCCTCACCTCTTTAACAGGTAGTTGAAGGCTTTTGGGGTCCAAAAGCTTCCCAATGGGGAGGCGTGATCGGGCTCATGTCCTAAGTGTCGTAAAATGCTCAAAAATGAAAGTGCTCAGAATTGGCTTGAACCTAAATTACCGGATAGATCTCGTCCTCCTGATTCTGGTTCCACAAACGGTTTGAAAAACGGTCGTCGTATGTGAAAGTTACGTCAAAAACAAAATTGCCCAATAACCCTTAGTTTTTGAATTTTCAAAAAAAAAATAAAAAAAGAATATTCGACGGAATATTACTTTTGGGCAGGCCAATCAGAAGCTGCCGCGGTGCCCAAGGTGACATCAGTAATGCAATTCAAAAGTTTCGTTGGTCGCATGGTGAATTGAACCCTCGACCTCACTTACATTAGCCCTCCGCCTTACCGTTAGGCTATGGAGGCGGACTTTGTTAAATGGGTGGAGGAAACAATAATTAAGTTTTGAAATTGACTATGGGTGGGAAGAAAAGGGGCCAGCCCGTAAGGGCCAGCCCCCCCATGCCATATGACCAAGCCCCGGAACCGTAGGCTTAAGCCTACCCGCTAGCAGAAACCGCCGAGTTAGTTAAACGTGGTCACATGCGCGATTATAGCCGGCAGTCAAGGCGGAGTTGGCGGACCTGTTGGCAGTGGAACCAAATTTAGCGGACGCCCCAGGTTTGGCAAAGCTAACTAGACACTAACTACAGTTAGCTGGAGTTCTTTTAGGCTAAACTAGAGGGAATCATTAATGGGCCATAACTTTGGCTAGGAAAGGCGGTTTTGGATGAATTTTTTTTTTTTTTTTGGGTATTTTTGACATTCTTAAGCCATTGGCATAGGTCTTAGAGCCATCTCGGTTCATTCGCATATGTTTTGGAGCCGTGGTAGTTCTAGGAGCCACTAGGGCCCAGTATTGAGAGAACTGTATTGGGTTGCAGGTATCCATTGGAGGTGAACCAGCAGTCAATCCTGAAGGATTCATGTGTTCTGAATCTATTTTTACAGTCTATTTCACCTGTAGAGACTTATATTCAGTTGTATATTCATTTTGAGCATTTAATTAAAACGAGGACAGGCCCATTTGGGAGCCTTGGACCCAGCAGATGTAGCCCAGGAGGGGTGAACTGCTTCATCAACTTCTTTTGCATCTGTGGTTGATTTATTTTGCAGAACAAATTCGTTTTAATGTGTTAAACAGTAAAAGGAAATAATTCTGCTATGCTTGAATGGATCATGAATAGCTGAAAATTTCATTTGTTTCTTTACTGCAAGACATGGGCATCTTTTAAACATGTTTACTACTGAATTGAATACCTTGCAAACCTTTTTCAAGTAGTTTCAAATTCAGATCAGTATATCCTAAATAGTAATGGGGTTCACCTAAAGATGGCCGGATTATGTGAAAATGGATGTGTTACTCTTGTAAAAAAAAATCACACTTCTTCCCTAGAAATTTTTAAAATTTGGCTTTAGTGAAAAAAAAATATATATTTTTTATGATATGAAATAAATCCAATATCTACTCACAGTACACAATTGTTATTTTATTTTCAAAATAGAGCCTTGATTTCCCTCGCTGGCCTTTCACCTAGGCATTTCAATAAGGATACAACCTCTATTAAAAGCCAAAAATTTTCCTCTTCAATCTAATGCATAGGTGAAAGTAAGCCGAAAAAATGGACTTCAAACATTCAATCAAATATGATTTAATATGAAAAAATTCAACTGGAAATGTAAAATGATTGATGGTCTAAAACCTTTAACATTTTTAAATTTTCTATGTAGCAAAAAACCCTTGGCAACCTCTCACTTGATCTCTCCCATGATATTTTTAACAACTTTAAAAACACCATACCTACGTTAGCAAATTTAACATTACTGTATGAATATTTCAATAGATTTTGCATGTTTTGTTAAAAAGAAACAAAACAAAACAAACAAACTTAACTCATTCTATTATTAGTAGTGTTTCACCACTACTTTATCATTGTCTATTTTAGTTTTGCATCCCACACAGTGTTTGAAATTCATCATGAATTTCATTTAACCTCTGGCTATAGGGCATTCTAGTTGTCTCACATTGTGTTGTAGTAAAGGGTGGGCATCTTTCGCAGCAACTAGCCCATCTCTTCTTGATACAATCAATTTCTTCA
The DNA here is from genome assembly GCA_000404065.3 of Pinus taeda. NCBI lineage: Eukaryota > Viridiplantae > Streptophyta > Pinopsida > Pinales > Pinaceae > Pinus > Pinus taeda. The sequence goes on along the minus strand of APFE030381038.1, from coordinate 66,992 downwards.
TGGCTTTTATCTCTTCAAGTCCAAAGAGTCTTCCACAGTTTTTGTATTCCTACCAAGTTTTAACCGCTCTATAATCTCCACATGCCTTCAATTCTTTGGTCCCTATGCAAACTTTGCAGCCACACACACATCGCTTCACAATAATAATTTGGAGGCATTGCTCCAATGTTTCATAAGACCCCTTATGAGAGTGGAAGTGAATTTCAATTGTGGATATATTTCCATATGGATATTGGTCAGCATGTTGTTGGTATTGGTCATTCATTGGATATAATATGTGAGAGAGAAAAGAGGCTTAGGAAATCCATTGAAGTCTCATGAATTAGGTAGTCACAAGAACTATATTGCAAACAATGAACTTTTGTAATGACAAGTGACCATTTATTATTGGAATATATATATATATATATATATATAACATGATCATAGTCAAGAACAATGAGCATGTATTATAAAAAAAATAATAATAATAATAAAAATAACCAATTATCCACAAGGGTTGAAGTCTAAAACAAAATGGAGTTGTTTTGGAATTCAAAGCTTAATGTGTGAGATCAATACACAATTCTATATCACAATGTTTTCGTTTGATTTGAACCTAGCTTTCTCATAAGAAAGGTTAATTTAGATGCCTTGGACCACTTTGCCCAACAATCACATAATAGAGTAATATTTAATTAGAAATCTTATTTTATGTTCTATTTCTATATTATAATCATAACAATAATAAAAAATTTACCAAATTCTTATTGTATGTGCCATTTATATATTCAAGTTCGTGCCGCAATTAACATTTTAAAAGATTAATAAATTGTTTAATATGAAATCTTTGTTTTCTAATATCAACTGTTATTCAGGTTTTTAAGTAGATTTTTTTTAATTATAGAATCCATTTTTATCCAATCATTCGTAGTTCATTTTTACAAAATATATATATAGGAATTTTACACACTTCCAGTATACAATTTATAATCGATATCGATTGATGTTACTTTAATAGTAGTAACGTATACTTTCTTAATTCCAATTTAAGTAAGGTATTAATAAGGCAATGACAATGGATTTTAATTTATAACACGGTATCACGCTCTTTCTTTTCTGGAGAAATACCGTGTTGTTCTTAAAAACGGAACACCACTAAAAATAAAATAAGATCTTAAAGACTAATGGAGTAACACCTCATATTATCTTTCAAGTTCAAGTGATGAATAGAGCTTGATTATTGGTGGAGTTGAATTGGATTTTGGAAAATTTGAATCCCCACACAATGAATTGGTGGCTCTAACAGAACAAATTGAAGGAGTGATTGTAAACAAGCTTAATATCCTAAACAATGAGATTTTAACGCATAACATCAAATCCAATTCTAATAAAGGACCCTCTCTCCACTAAAACGCTTAAGGTTTGAGATTATTTTCCTATAGATATCAACCAATTTTTTAAAGCATATCATGAACCATTAATATTCAAAACCTATAATACACCTATTGACATCACTTGAGGAATAGGTTATAACTGGAGTTGACCAAACCTTTATGCCATTGTATTAATTGTATAACATGTCACCCTAATACCAAATGGACTCAAGATTTTCACTCGGAGAGCTTCGAAAGCCCTAATGGTAACTTTTATAGTGATGACTAAACCAATCAAGCAATTTTCTTCCCTTACTCATTTGGTAGTTTGTCCACGTGGTGAGTGAAATATTAGTCAATTTGGGCGTGAAAAATTAACTTATCTGTGTTACTTCTTTTGAATAATGGTGTTTCACTTACGATGGTAAATCGCAATCCCCTATATTCCCTCCATTCATTACGGACGGAGTTAGGGTAAGTAATTTACAAAATACCACCTCCAAAGGGGTGATTAATCCAGAGCATCCATTTGATTGCATCACGAGGGTTCTAGGTACAATTCACCGTGTAATTTGATATTTAATTCATTATGATTTGTTATTTATGTACAGGAAATGACACTAATAATTTTGCTTTATATGGATATAAATTACTAATTGCACATTTTAAGAATTATAATAATTCTCTCAAAATAATTATAATTCATAATCTTTTATGAATTATGAGATGCCCATCATTTTAATATGGGTGATGTCATTCAGTGGAACAAAAATATTTTGTCAATACACACAAATTTGTATTTTTAAGAAGGAAAACCTTGCAATCCAACTTAGTGATGGGAGGCATAAAAATATTTTGAAAATGACGAGGAACGAGACAAATATCATCCGATCATTATTTTATTTTGAAATGGCTAAAATTTCAAAAATAATGACTAATTAAAAGGGACAATAAAAAGATAGTTTGTAAAAGGAGAGTAAAAAGGAAACTGCACAACTTCAAGAATATGCAAGGCCACGTTATATAGATACAAGTAAAATATATAGAGACAACTTTTTATATAATTTAACTTTATATAGATACAAGTTACTAATTGTACATTTAAGAATTATAATAAAAATTTTAAAGTAGAAGGTTAACAAATAACTATTAATATCATTTTTATAGATACATTGGATATATATTATGGGTCTGTTTTTAAAAAAAATAATAATAATAAATAAATAAAATCTAATGGAAACCATAATTATATGCATAAATAAATAATATATTTGCATCCCATATGTATTAACATGTTAGTATCACATTCATACTCTATGTTTTGTTGAGTTGAACAAATAAGTTTTTTGAAAAAATCTAAACCATAATTATATGCATAAATAAATAATATATTTGCATCCAATATGTATTAACATGTTAGTATCACATTCATACTCTATGTTTTGTTGAGTTGAACAAATAAGTTTTTTGGTATCACATTTATACTCTATGTTTTACCAGATTGAATAAATAAGTTTGTTAATATGATTATAAGAAAGAAAGGAAAAAAAAGTTGCAGTGTTGTATTATATATTAATAAGAATGTTGTATGTATTATACATATTGAGACACTTAAGGTGTTGTGGTAATTTGATAATAAATAATTTACATTTATATATAATTTTTAACTTTAATTTAAAGAATTATTTGAAAATAATGCATTACACACAATGTAAGATTAATTGTTGTACAAGAAGGAATGGTAGGCTCCTCATATTTAAAAATAAGTATAGAAATGTATGATTTGTGTATATAGAATTTTGGAATGCTACAGGTCTGTATACATTAATTATCTAATATCTAATAAATAAAATAAAAAAAAGTAATATTTTATATGTGACTTAAATAAATCCTCTTGTTATATTCACCACTTGACCTAAGATAAAAATGTAAACTAATACATTGGCATTCAATAACAGAAATATTAGTCTATACATTAATATTTGATTAAATTTGAATGATGGAAGAAAAACATATGATAAAAAATTTACTTTTAGTGAGTGGATAGATGGAATTAATAATTGATTGTGGAATGACATAAAATTCTCTCAAATGAATACATAGTTTCAGTAATAAATTGAATTAGTAAAACTAGTATTGCGTGAGTTGTTTCTTTTACAATCAACCTTGTTATCATTATATGGCTAGATTAAACATTATATGGCTATATTAAACATTATTTGTATAATTGAATGCCATGTTTCTTCTCATGCAATTGTGCAATTCCTCAGGGAATAGGTTTATCAAACATTAGTGATGGTATATCACTTATTTTATGACTATGCATAGTAAGAATATCATTTGCTTATGAAATTTGGTTGTTGAATTTACTTATTAATGGTTTATCAAACATTAGTGATGGTATATCACTTATTTTATGACTATGCATAGTAAGAATATCATTTGCTCATGAAATTTGGCTGTTGAATTTACTTATTAAGAAAATGAAAATTATTGACTATTAATTCTAAATAATTTGTTAGTAAATTGCCAAGACATATGAGCCACATAAGACATTTTGCATATTAGTACGTTTAAATTAATAAAATATTTACCAACAATTACTACCCACCATAATGTATACATAAATTTAGGTGGGATTAAAAATGTCTAAATATAGGTAACAAAAAAGAAAAGGGGGTAAATATGTTGATTTACCATCATGAGAGCCCATTAAAAATATATGCCAAGCATATTGAATGTATTGGCATAAGACTGTAAGATATGATCAATTTTGATAATTAATTTAGATGTAGCATTATTAGGACCATAATAATGTAAAAAAAGGGTCCAGGGGGATGATTATAGTCCTAATATAACCACTTGCGAGGACGACGAGGAGATGCATCACCATTATCCTTTTATGTTCTAATCACTTTGGGACGAAGTTCATTATTAAGAGGGGGTGTATGTAGTGCCCCTCTCCAGTTGATTGACCTTGATATGACATGACATTAACAGTGATTTAGCCTCAAGGCTCACAAATTATTCTTTGGGGACCTCATGTTGGGGATCCAAACACTTAACTCTACTATTAGTGGATGTGATGGATGTGTTTATTTCCTATTCGATATTATGATGATGATATCTTTGATGTATATGTATTATTTCTATTGATGTTATGTTGATGATACCTATGATGGATGTGCTCCTTATGTTGGCTACTTATATTAGTTCTAGTTCACGATGAACAATGATATGAATGACTAGGAGTTGTTAATGATGCTATTATGACAATGACTAATGTTGAGAAACCTTGTTACTGATGACTATTGAGTATGGCAGGAAACCATCAGAGGCACTCGCATATGACGTGGTGATGACACCTGGTTTGATGAAAATTCATATTATTTTGTGTTTGAAATTCTAAGTCGATTTTGAAACCTGCCATATATGGTTAACTATATTCTGATGATATGTTAATGGTTGTAGGCACATATTAGTTGCTTGACCGAATGACTCACATATGGGTGATGGGGTTGTACAGGTGGATGGAACTACATGGGAGGAGTGGGACAGTGTCCCTGATCTCACCCACTTGCACTCCCACCGTGACTTGGGCTGGAAGGGTTGAAACACCTTCACCTTGAAGATCACGAGGCCAGGTCCCAAAGTTGGGTCGTTCATGAGGATTTTACCGGGGGGGCGCACATCAAGGCGGATCCCTTGATCCCCGACACCATTAGTCTCACTATAGCAGGCAAAATAAGAGATGATCGTAGTCTATGACGTTGCATCTATACTTTCCCCTCGTAGTCACTGAATGCTTGAAAGACAAGTGGTGTCGCATCCTTGGAACTTCAAGGGAATTTCCTGAAGGGCACAACCAACTTGGCACCCTTGACATCACAAATAAACTATTAGGCGTGGCACTCTTGGAACTTCAAGGGAAGTTCTTGAAGGGCACGACCAAACTTGGCACCCTTGGAATCATTAAAAATAAATTAAATAATCATATAATCAAGGAATAAAAACTAGGTAAATTTACATCAAGGGTAAATGATCTTAGAAACCGAGGTAATTAAGTAAAAAATAAAACTTGGGTTAAGAGGATCATAGGAAGAAATAAAATAGATTACCTTAAAAACTCTACCTTTCCCATGTTGGAAAATACTAGGTAGATTATGTGGTTTAATTAGGTAAAAGGGGAAAGAGGGAAATAATTGTAAGGATAAAGATTAATCGTAAACTAATTAAACCTAATTAAGAAAAGAGGAAGGTGAATTAAAATAAGAATAATAAATTAAATTTAGAGAAATGTGGAGAACCTCCATGTGGCAACAACAAACATAAGAATATCCATCTAAGAGATAACCTAAGTTAAATTAGGGAGTAGATAGAGGATCAAATCTTGACTCATTAATTGACTTTGAGTAATGAACACAAATTAAGGAACAAAAAGGGGGGATAAAGAGGCAACTGGGAGAAGAAATAGGAATCTTGTTGAGGTGAGGAAAATATTAGTTTTAAACAAAAATTAAGTAAATAATTTTGGGAGACCCTTGATGAGAGAGTGACACATGGGTGGGTGAATAATAAAGCTATTGAAGTATAAATGAAATAATTAATTATGCATGACATGCCAAGTGTCACCTATGAGGACTCCTATAAAAGAAGGGGCAAGCCATGGGAGAAGGGACTTTTTGGGAACCCTATTGCTGGATGGATGAGATGATGTTAGAGCAGTGATTACGATCCTATAGTGAGTTTGGTGAGGTAGAGGATTTTAGAGAGGGGACTCTTGAACCAAGGAGTGTTATCCTCTACCAACTATTGCATTCCTCCATTGTACAACCCCATTGCAGCTCGGGGGTCCGCGGGGAAGAAGAGTACCAAAGGAGTAGGCTGGGAGGTTAACCGATGGGTCATCGCATTCAGATCAAGTACGTCGTCATTCATTCGCGGAGGTGACCGGCAACAAGGGATTGCCAGCAATAGCAAAGCAAGCAGAGTCTCGTTTTCTGGTGAATGGTACATATGTGTTGAAATACTATTTTGGTCTTAGTTAAATGTATGTAAATGTTATGATATGTTTCCTGAAATAAATTCCCAATTTGTTTCTCTTCTGGTAGTATTTTGTTGTGATTAAAAAAAAAAATTGTATATAGTCTGGATGTGTTCCTTACAAAACTTACTGCGAAGCTAGGCTTGTGTTATGACAGTTCTACTACATATTACCCACAGGAAAATGGCCAAGTAGAAATTGTTAACAAGGTTTTCACCACCATGATTAAATGGATTGTCGGAATTCATAAACAAAATTCGCATCTAATGTTTTTTCCAGCCATAGGCATATCGTACCTCAGCAAAAACTTTGACTAGTTCTACTCCCTTCCCACTTGTTTAGGGCCTGGAAGTAGTTTTACCTATTGAAAGTGAAATATCGTCTTTCAAACTGGAAATTGAATTATTAACAACAACTTCTACAGAGGAGGAACATTTTTTGTACTTAGCATGACTAGATGCGACTCGACGTGATGTTGCATTAACTAGAGAGACTCATAAGAAACGATTTAAGGCACAATATAATCAAAATGTAAAACCTCGCTCATGTTCAGAAGGGAATCTAGTCTTGGTCTATGATCAAGAACACGATAAATTAGGCGCTAGTAAATTTGAACCCATGTGGCATGGCCCTTATATTGTAAAACCTGTATTGGCAAAAGGGGCTTATGAGTTAGTTGATTATTATGACATTTCTTTAGAAAATCCTAGGAATGGTCTTTACCTGTATAAATATTATGCTTAGATCACACAGTGAAGAATTTGTATATTACTATGTCATATTTTTGTGTGTGGAAATTTTTAGGAGCTTTTTACGATTTTTCGCTACTTCTCCTGCTTATTTTGTGTTACACTTGATTTACAGATGTCAATGCTCCCTCAAAATTACATTGGTCTTAGTCGAACAACGAATGAGTTAGTTTGTATGCATGGGATATGCCTTGGTCGAACAACGAATAATATCGCAGAGTAAAGTGCAGTGATTGAACTATTATCTAGCACCATTTCATTTGGTATTCTTCAATTGATCATTAGGTTAGATTCTCAACTCATAGTATTGCATTCAAACGGTGTCTATTCAATAAGAAGTGATGCAATGTTAAGAATATTTTTGCGGATTCATCTCTTGGAGAGAGAGTTTGATTACATTGAATATCAACACATTCCAAGACGTTAAACACATTAAATGATGCATTGGCTAATTATGTGTTAAGTTGGAATTTGTAAAGCATCTATAAGAAATCAAAAATAATATTAATCCATATATTGTACAAGATAGACTGAAATAGAAGTAGTAGTTTTCATTAGTTAAAATGTATGTAAAAAGTATGGTTTTTACAAAACTGTCATCCAAGACATGAGGCCATGTGGCCTTTATTATCTGAGCATGTTGATGCATCATCAAAAAACAAAATCTAACCCTAAGACTAGTAGCTACGCATGATGATCATGGTAGGAGACAATAGCGTGAGATATTTGTTGTCGCAAGCGACTAGTCGGTCCAGGAACCCCCCATGGTGTGCCTCTAATATTGGAGAGGTAGGTCATCAATCCCAACATCTAGGATGTCCATGGTCAACCTCTCTAGGTTGTTCTCCAGCTCAGCCAATGCCTCTATTATGTAAGGATTATGTATTGCAGGAGCTACTTCCTTCTCACCACACCTATGAAATCTGTGTAGTCCTGCTAGTCTCACCGAGCCCACATTTACATGATCATTTTGGAAAATTATTTTTGTATGCCAAAAAATAAAAAACAACAAAAATGTGAAGTTTTTACCTAGATCACTCCACTACATTCCATATAGTAGTGAAATATTTGGATCACCTTTGTAATCCATGCCTGCATATGGAAAGTCTTCGATCATAACGATTTGACGTTCTGACCATCCAAAGAAATCAGGAGTATATCAAATCGTTGGACCTTCAGCACCTCTGTGGCATGCCATCAATATGACCCACTTCAGCATGTGAGGATCTCATGGTCCTCCTCCATATATGGCTACATGTGGGGTGAGAAGCGGGATACTCCTTAGAGCAAACGAGATAACAAAGGCACCATACCCAAAATTCTTGAGTTTGTCAGTTTTGACTCTAGTTAGTTGCCCTTTCAAGTTGGAAACTACCCCTTCACATTGGTTGAGTATTGTAGGTTGCATCCACTCTATGGACATCTGCATTTGGGCCTTGGTAAGCAAGTGGAGATGCACTCCCATGTTGATCAATGGTTGTCATTGATGTCAACCCAAGCAGCACCAGGGGCTACCCCGATCTTGCAAGGGAATTTTGACTTGAAAAATCATATTATTTTTCATCAAATATCTTCTTGATGGATTCTACTCGTCGAGATGTTTCCATTGATATATGGTACGCCTCCCATTTCTTCACGGTTTGAGAGTTATTTGTGTTTGAAGTTAGTAACCCTAGTTAGTGGGCTAAAACCATATGGGGTTGTGGCATGGCACTCATAATTGGTTGTGGTAATTGAATATTCAATGATTAATAATGTTTTTTTTGCTCCTAAAATCCCTCCAACATTCACTTGTTGAGGTCCCTCTCAACTCAATATTTTCATATAAATAATGACCCTCATATCCTCCTCTAGTAGGGATTTTGTGGCTTAAAACAGGTCATCGTGGAATTTTCACTATAACTTGTTTTCTTTGAAGCTACAGAAGCTGAAATTAGAACCCATTTTAGAAAAAATCTTGATGAACCTCACGACCGAATTTCAGATCTTGGTTTTCTATACTTTTAGAGCTATGATCCGAGGAAGTTAAGGTTTTTTGCAGACTCCCGAATTCCATGTCAAATAGGTGACGTTGTGAAAATAATCATAACTTTCTCTCTAAGCATTGGATTCAAATTTCATAAACATTCTCAGAATGATGACGAAATGTAGTTTGTTGGGTATCGTTTTCAAGGCCGAATGTTGCAATAGTGACACGTGGCACTTCGTACAAGTTCGTTATACTGAACCAGTCTATAATCAGGTCATCGTGGGAGATTGGGAATCTCTTTCTTGAAGAATCCAATCTTGATCAGACCTATGGGGTTAGAAAGAGGACTCAGAGGGCTACCACAGGACAAAATTTCAGACCCTAAAAATTCGAAATTACATAGATACAATAGATTCAATATCGAGCTCCTAGAAAGAAAGAAAAAGCATGCATTCAAGGATCATTGCAGTAAGGACCACACATCAATAGTCAAGGGTAAGTTTCCTACAAAAAGGTATGTATGATTAGTGTTTAAATTTTAATTTTGAATATCATCTCTGACATACATTTTTGCAGGACAACGTAAGTATATACAGGGTCTCGGTTATATCTCTATGTCTTTATATGTCACAATTAGTTTTTCGGATGTCCTATTCTTGATACTACACATTTGATGCTACATATTCTTGATGCTACACCAAGTCTGCTAAATGTATATGATGTTGTAAGTTCATGTTACTTGTCTTGTCATATTTGATAGAATGGTCTCTTTTTTTGTACTTAGAACTTGGTCCATCACAAGCCTAGGGTCTATCATCAATTTTTATTGTATATATCTTTAGGTCAATTTTGGATATAGTCTTGCATAGATTCCATGCCTATATCAAGAGTGGGAGTCTTTGTCTACCACTACAACAAGTCAACAACCAAAGTGACAAGCACACTTCAGGTATGCATTGTAATTTAAATTTGTATTTATTCATTATTATGCACTTACATGTGTTTTGCAAGCATAGGTAAGTTGAAGGGTATTTTGTTTTATTTTGGGATTGGTTTCACGGAGCAAATTTTGCATGCAGTTAGAAGAAGATTCAAGTACAACTTCAAGCAAGAACTCAAGAGAAGAAGTATCAAATCAAAGGAAGCATTGCAGTGAGACATCCTCTGAAGACATGACAACCATATGTATATTGTGAAGAAGTGTCAAGGCCAAGAGTCATCATTGGAAGAGTCATTATTGTAAAAGATTCAATTTGCCTAGATTCGAAAAGACATTATTGGGAGGTATAGGAGTCTTTGTTGGGATGATTTCATGGTTGGGTTGCAGTTCACAATGTGATTGGGTGTTCGGTCAAAATCATTGTAAATCATATTATATCTTGGATTGTTGTCCTTGGTATGGGAATCCACACTTTTGTCTCATTTCAGTCATTATAGGGTGGCAAGGAGGTTCTAGGCAGGTGTATGAAGTTGCCTATAGGTTGGGGCATGTGAACACTTCAGGGTGGTAGGGTGGTGCTAGGGCAATTTGTGGCTTGCTAGGGTTTTGGGGCATCCATTCAGTTGATTACTGAAGAAACCAGGGCATTGGGGCATCCTTCCAGTGGGAGCTGGAGAAGAATGTTTTTCTAGAATTCTAGGAAGTTGTTGCTTTCGTCTCAGTTGGAGCTAAAGATTAAAGAATTTATTAGAAAAGTGTTCAATGGTTTTTGACCTGGAGGGAGTTTTCCACCTAAAATTCTTGTGCCTACTGTGTTATTTTATTTACTGTTATTACTTCATAAACATTAATAATAATTAAAGATTAACTAATGCTCTGAAAATATTTAAAAGTGCTAATTGCTAAGGAATATTGATTCACCCCCCCTCTTAGTATTTCCAACAATTGGTATCAAAGTTTGGTTCCTTCAATAGCAGTGTAACAACTGGAAGGATATCATGGAGTATACTAAGAATAGAATTCCTTTGTTCAATGGAAATAACTATGCACTTTGGAGTGGAAGAATGCAAGTTCATTTGCTAGTGCAATGATACAAAATATGGGAAATCGTTGACAAGGGATCCACACCAACCTAGGATGAACAAGGTAAGAAAAATATGGTATGATGCAAAGGCTAAAGATCTTATTATCAGTGGGCTTATCGAATTTGTTTATCTTAAGGTATTGAATTGCAAAATTGCTAAAGAGGTATGGGGCAAGCTTAAAAATATATATATGCAGGTGACTCAAAGGTGAAAGAAGCAAAGCTTCAAATTTTCAGGGGAAAATTTGAGCAACTCAAAATGAGGGAAGATGAAGATATTTTTGCATAATTTTAGCACGTTGATGAAACAAAAAATATATTGGAAGGTTTGGGAGAATATGTTGAAAAAAAAAAAAAAAATATGAAAGATCCTCAGAACCTTACCAACAAGATTTAACTCCAAGGTATTTGTCTTAGAAGATAGATCGAATCTAACCAATCTCAGCATGGATGAATTGCATGGAATTCTTATGGCATATGAAATGAGGACTGAAGAAGAGGATGGAACATCTCACTTAGAAACAACATTTTCCACATCTAGGAAGAATAGTAAGGCCAAGCAGACTCCGAAAGAAAAAACTTGCAATTATAAGGAAGAGAAAAGGAAGAAGATGGAGAAGAATTCTCAGATAAAGAGTTTCCCTAATTCACGCGGAAAATGAGAATAGGTACAGGAAAATTAAAAGGTAAACTTCAATTAATATGTTTTGATTGTGGTGAGGTTGGGCATTTTGTAGCCAAATGTCCTCACAAAAATGAGGTTGTGACGAAAGGAAAGAAAAGTCCTATGAAGTTCAACAAGCAAGGAAAGAAGAAATGGTTTAAGAAAAGTTTCTTCTCCAAAGAAGATAGCTCCTCATCCGAAGAAGACAGTGACAACAAAGAAGAATTCAACGGAAGAGTATTCTTTATGGCCAAGCACAATAAGCAAGAGGCACCTAATGAATAAGGATACGAAGAAGAATAAATGACTGAGGTTGAATTTCAAAACGAAGTAATCAGGGTTATCAAAGAGCTCAAGGCCGAGAAGAAGCATGTCAACACTCTTAAAGACAAATTAAAGACAAAAAGGGAACATGTCCTAAATCTTAAAATCAAGGTTGAAGAATACAAAAGAATTGAAGAATTGCTCAGAAAAGAATTAAACAAAAGAAACAAGGAAAGAGAAGCATTGGAAGCTGAAATCGTTTATTTACGAAAAGAAGTTAAAAATGGAAAAACTCTTCAAAACTATGCCAACATCTCAAAGACTTTGGATGAACTCATCAGCAACCAGTGATCATGTAGCGACAAGACTGGTCTTGGTTACAAAGAAAAATTAGAAAAAGAGTCAAGTCCTTATATGACAACTAGAGAATATGGATATGCAAAATCTACCAAACAGGTAGATCTCCCGGCTAGATCAAGAGATCAAGAATCGCAGGAAGAACCTTGGAAGACAATTCCTCGAAGAATATTTCCTCCCAGGTATCAACCTATCTTTTATGGTCATTGTTATTCATGTGGAAAGTTTGGACATAGAGCTGCAGAATGTCGCATGTATGTTTGGAACGGATATAATTCCACGAGATCTCTTAGAAATGGATATTCCAGAACTCAACAGAATATCAACAGATTTGATCATTTGAGAGATGATGTCAAATTTAGAAAATTTGTGATAGGTTAACCCGATAATGCAATATAAATCAAAGAAGAATACTACAACCTACTTCTACTATCAATTTGCGGAAGCTTAAAGATCAAGATGAACAATATAACCAGAAGAAGAAGAATCAATGGCACAATACACATGAAAATACTTCGGGGAAATCCTCAAATAAAAACCCCACACTATTGTATTATCATACATTGCGGAAATACATAGGAATTATACAAAGCCTTAGCTCTCACAACTAGCCAGCTCTCAATACAATCCTCACAGATGCTCACAGGAAATCTTGGCTTCTCTCCAGCCTTCCTCTCTGCCTTCCAAGCTCCTATTTCCTTGCGTTGTTCCTTGTGGATGATTAGCCCATTACTAAGTGGAAAAACTAGCCTTCAAAACTGCGCAATCCTCAAGGATTAATCCTTGACTGCATGCATGATTTTTCTCCATGATAAAACACATGCAGTTGATAGTACATTGTCCTTGAAAATTAATCTCAACTGGGTCTTTCTAATAATAGACATGCATGAGTTTCTGATGAGGGAATATTTAGTTAACTAAAGTAGCACTAGTTGATTGCATTAATGCATCAACTGACCGTTAACTCACTGTTAATTCCTCAAACAGTTTGGAACTAATTTAACTGGACTTAACTCAGTAAACTGAGTTAACTAATTACAACTCAAATATAACTCAATCTTATCTCTTTAATTTAAGGAATAACTCTTGCATAACTTCAGAAAGACTTCTAACTTGAATTTCTCCAACTAATTAATTTAAAATAAATTAATTAATTATTTCCAAGTAGTTGTTAAAACTAAATTCAATTTTAATTCACAATTTAATTCAAGGACAAATTAAATTGGAATATTCTTGTTGCCATATTTCAACACTACATCTCAACAAGAAATGTATTACTGCACCCCGATCCTGTCTCTATGGAACTCGAATTTACACTTTGACAATGCCTTTGTCAAAATGTCAACATCTTGCTCCTCTCTCGAAATATACTGCAGCAACATGATCCTCTCGACCTATAAAAAGCCACAGGCAACAAATCTTGCCTTATGCTTCTTCACACTACCATTAGTAGCTTGCTTTACCTTGTAAAGCCAATGGGAACTCACAACTGACTTGTTCTCTGGTCTCATAACCACATCCCAAACATTGTTACAAACTATGGAGTCATACTCCTCCACCATAGCATTAACCCAAATTGGCTGTTGCATTGCTTCTTCAAAGGAATATGGCTCGGTCTGAACACATTCTCCAGTAAGGGCCATGTATCCATTATACTTCTCAGGTGACCTCCTCTGTCTGTGCTGAGAAGATGGTGCTCCCACATTTTCTCTCGCATCCTCCAACAATCTGTCAGCTTCTCTTGTGTGCTTTCATCCATCTCTAGAAGACTCTGCTTGAGTGGATGTCTCCACTCCCAGAACCTCTGCATGTGGCTGCTCCGCATCAGTCTGAGGTTCCTCCTCCTTAGGAACCAACAATTCCTCCATAGCCTATAGTTGGAGCTCCCTCTCAAGGGAAAATTGCATGGCCTTTTGCTCATCAAACTTGAGATCTATGCAAACCACTGTCCTCCGACTGGTAGGAAAGTACACCTGATAGTTGTGAGGTGTATCAGTATACCCCACAAATATCCCCAACTATGTTGTCGGCTCAAGCTTCTTCCGTGCATCCTTTGTCACATGGCAATATACTGATAAGCCAAAGATCCTGAAGTGACCCACATCTAGTCTCTTACCGGAGAAAGCTTCCTTTGGTGTCTTCATCCCAAGTATGTGATGTGGGCTTCTATTTTGCAAACAGACTGTTGTTTTGCATTCCTCGGCCCACAAGTGAAGCGGTAGGCCTTGGTCATGCAACATTGCCTGTGCTGCCCCTACAATAGTTCTGTTCTTCCTCTCGGCCACCCCATTCTGTTGTGGGTTATGAGGTGTCGTCAACTCTCATTTAATTCCTTCCACTGTACAGAAGTCCTAAAACTCTTGAGAGACATATTCTCCACCATTATCTCTTCTCAAGGCCTTGATCTTCTTCCCTGACTCTTTCTCGACCAAAACTTTGTGAAAGTTTGGTCCTTCTTCTACATGAAATAAATCCAGCATTTATAAGAATAGTCATCAATAAAAATCACATAATACATTTGCTTCGATGTGGATTCCATCGAGAATGATCCACACAAATCAGTATGAACTCGCTCTAAGATAGCCTCTGCTCGACTGTCTCGATCATGAAAGGAAGACTTGGTGTACTTTCCCAAGTTACAACCTTTGCATGTGTCAACTTGCTCAAGTTTACCTTTGGGAAGTCCAGTAGATATCTGTTACATTATCTACAAAGCCCCATGATGCAAATGGCCCAACCACCTATGCCACAACTCGCCAATGTCTTGGCTTTGCACCAATTCTGCTTTCGTACTCAATGTTGCACAATCATCTACCTCTAGTTTATAGAGATTCTTCACCTGAGTACCTATCCTCTTGGTCTGACCCGTGGCTATGTGTCTTAGGAACGCCTTTTCTTTACTGAAGACAACATCATAGCCTTTGTCCTCCAACATCGCGACCGATACCAAGTTCTTCTTCAGTCCAGGTACATACATCACATCTATCAAGGTGAGAGGAGTGTCATTCTCCCTCTGAAAAGCAACCGTGCCCACTCCTGAAACACTATACCTTCCATCGTCACCCATCTCTATGCGCATCTTGAGGTCTTTCTCCTCCAAGGCACTGAATAATTTTATCACCGGTCATGTGGAATGAGGCTCCACTATCAAGATACCAGACACAACCCATCATCAATGACACCATGCATGAGATGAGGGTAAAGTACATTTCGAACTGAAAGGCTAATGCCTCACCTTCCGATCCTTCCAAGGATCCCTTCTTGGAATTCTTCGTTGTTCAATTAGTCGCATAATGTCCCATCTTGTGATAATTAAAGCATCTTACTTTAGACAGGTCACCCTTCTTCCCTTCATGAGAAGAATTCAATTTGAAATGGGAAGCCTTCCCCTTCCCTTTCCTTGCCTTACTTGCTAAGGCCAGATTTTCTTCATCATCATTATTGGATGAAGAACCATCTCGTGTGCTCCTCCTGATTTTCTCTTGCATAAGATCCGATCACAGTCGTTCCCAATTCGAAAGTTTTTCCCTTCCATTCACAGAGTCCTGGTAGTTATTCCAACTCTTTGGACTGCCAAGGAGAGCGAGGCTCACCATATCATCATTGGCAGTAGTTATTCCCACACTGCCAAGCTCATCTTTGCAGGTGGTGAGCTTGTTCAAATATGTGGAAATAGTATCGCCCTTCTCCATCTTGATTCTTCAAAGCTTATCCTTGAGCGCCAATTTCCTATGGTCGCTATTGTTCTGGTAGAGGTCCTTCAATGTATTCCACATTGAAATGGAGTATCCTTCCCATGGAGGCTCGAGACAATATGGTCTCGAAATCCCTCAAAGATGATTTGTCTCGCCTTCACCACACACTTATTCCACTTAGCCAATTCTTGTGCATTAGTTGAAGCTCGCTTTGTGATTTCTTGATCAATGAATTCCTTCAAGCCATTGTCTTCTAATACAACCTCCATTCTATCTTTCCATGCTATGTAATTCGAGTTACCTTCCAAGGCATACTCAAGTCTCAAGCCATAGAACGCCATTAGCCAACCTTGAAGTATGATATGAATTCGATTTTCACCTGTAACCCTGAACTTCAAACTTCGAATTCTCTTCTCAGTATACTTTTCACAACTCCAATACCATGTAGAAAATCTGTGATAGGTTAACCCAATAATGCAATATAAATCAAAGCAGAATATTATAACCTACTTCTACTATCAATTTGTGGAAGCTTAAAGATCGAGCTAAACAATATAACCAGAGAGAAGATCAATGGCACATACACCTGAATATTTTGGGGAATCTCAGATTAAAACCCCACATATGTTTATTATCATGGTGGAAATACATAGGAATTATACCAAGCCTTAGCTTTCACAGTGATCCAGCTCTCGGACTCTCCACACGATTGCTCACAGATCTGGCTTCTCCCAGCCTTCTCTTCCCTCCAAGCTCTTTTCCTTGCGATGTTCCTGTGGATGCTTAGCCCATTACAGTGGAAAAACCAACCTTCAAACTGCGCATCCTCACGAGAATCCTTGATACATGCATGAGTTTCTCTCCGGAAAACCCATGCAACTGATGTTACACTATCCTTTAACATTTATCTCAACTGGTGTTTTTCAGAATAACATGCATGAATTTTGATGAGGGAGATCTTCAGTTAACTAGAGTAGCACTAGTTGAGTGCATTGATTGCATCAATTGATGCTAACTCACTATTAGTTCCTCAAACCATTTTGGAACTAATTTAATTAGACTTAACCTAGTAAACTGAGTTAACTAATTACAACTCAAATATAACTCAATCTTATCTCCTTAATTTAAGGGATAACTCTTGCATAACTTCAGAAAGACTTCTAACTTGAATTTATCCAACTAATTAATTTAAAATTAATTAATTAATTATTTCCAAGTAGATGTTAAGACTAAATTTGATTTTAATTCACGATTTAATTCAAGGACAAATTAAATTGGAATATTCTTGTTGCTATATTTCAACATCAAATGTTACAAATGTAACAATTTTAGATACCTAACCAAACATTGTAGACTTGGAAGCTCTTCAAAGGAATTCTCACAAAATCAGAATGAACAAGTATGGAAAAGGAAGATTGACAGGTGTGTTCTCGCTCTCAAGGCTCAAAGAAACAGAAATGTATGGTATGTTGACAGTGGCTGCTCAACACATATGAATAGAGATAGAAATAAGTTCATATCCTTGAAATAAAAGAAGGATGGAACAGCGTCTTTTGGCAATTACGAGTCCTCAAATGTCATAGGAGCAGGTACGGTCACTCATGGAAGCAAGGATCATTAGAAAAGGATGTGTTGCTAGTCGAAAATATGAATCACAATTTGCTCAGTGTTGGACAGATGTGCGATCAAGGACACATGATGTTATTCAACTCAAAGAAATGTGAAACCAGGAAAGGCAAGTTTGGTAAAATTGTGGCTACAAAAAGCAGAGCTCCAAATAACATATATATTTTGGATGAGAAACCTAAAGGGTGTTTCTTGGAAAAAGAAGACAAGAGCTGGTTATGGCACAAACGAATGGGACATATAAATTTCGACAATTTGATCAATATCAGCAAAAAGGAAACAGTTAGAGAAATGTCGAAAATCTCAAAACCTACCAATACAATATGTGAATCTTGTCGGCACAGCAAACAAAAAAAAGTCGAGTTCAAGACAGAGGAACATTTTGCGTCACGTCCACTGGAATTAATACATATTGATCTATGTGGTCCTATGAGAACAAAAGGTTTAGACAATGAATTATACTTTATGTTAATGATAGATGATTACACCAGAATGATAGCCATCAGTTTCCTGAGGAAAAAGTCTGAGGCATTCGAATGTCTCAAAATATACAAGGAATTGGTCAGAAATGAAACCGATTTGAAGACCAAATGTCTAAGATCAAATAATGGCGGAGAATTCACATCCAAATCATTTCAGCAATGTTGTGACGAACATGGAATAAAAAGGCAATTCTCAATAGCCAAAACACCACAGCATAATGGAGTAGCTGAAAGAAAAAACAGAACCGTATAAGAAATGGCTAAAACCATGTTCAAAGACTCAAACCTAGATGATAAATTCTGGGCTCAAGCAATTGATACTGTTGTATTCTAGATGCCTACTCAGAAACAATTGTAACATGACTCTGTACGAACTATCGAAAGGAAGACTAGCTAACATCAAATACTTCAAAATATTTGGAAGTAAATGCTACATCAAAAGAGAACACCAAAAATTGGGCAAGTTCAATTCTCGTGTTGACGAAGGTATTTTTGTTGGTTATTCGCGCAAAAGAAAAGCTTATAGATGCTACAATCTGAGGCAAAAACAAATAGTTGAAAGTATAAATGTTATTTTGATGAAGATTGTGAGATCATGTCTTCAAACAAATCTGAGGGGCTTGAGGTAGAATCTGTGAAGGATGAAGAAGAAGCTCCAAAACAAGACCAATCAAATAAGGAAACACCAGTCAACCAAGAAGAAATTAGAAATGATAAGAAAGATGTACAAGGAGTTTCTCCAAAAGTTTCAAAAGAATGGTATCAAAAGAATCATCCGTCAAATCAGATCATTGGCAACATAAATGAAGGAATTGGAACCAGAAGAAGTCAACAACTTCGTTCATCACAGCAAGCCCATCTTTCCCTTTTAGGGAATTTTGAGCCTAGCAATTTTGAGGAAGCTTGTCAAAATGAACACTGGGTAGCAGTTATGAATGAAAAACTAGATAAAATTGAGAAGAACAACATTTGGGAATTGGTTCCATGACCAAAGGATAAAAGTATTATTGGAACTAAATGGGTCTTCAGAAATAAATTGAATGAGGACGGACAGGTTACCAAGAATAAAGCAAGATTAGTCTACAAAGGATATGCACAAGTTGAAGGAATCGATTTTGAAGAAACATTTGCTCATGTTGCCAAAATGGAAGATATTAGGATGTTTCTCGAATATGCATGCTCGAGAAAAATCAAGGTCTACCAAATGGATGTTAAGTCAACATTCTAAATGGTGAAATGGAAGAAGAAGTTTACATTGAACAACTCGAAGGTTTTCTGCTCACTAACAAAGAAAACTACGTTTTCATATTAAAGAAGGCACTATATGGTCTCAAGCAAGCTCCTAGGGCTTAGTATGCTCATCTTCATAGGTATTTACATCAACAAGGATTCAACAAACGAAGCACTAACAACAATATCTATGTGATAGTGGATCAAGATAACCTAACGGTTATCGAGGTATATTTGGATGATATAACCTTTGGAAGCAATGATGACAGATTAAGTAAAGACTTTGCCATAAAAATAAAAAGTGAGTTTGAAATGTCTATGCTTGGTGAGCTGACATACTTTTTGGGGCTTCATATTTCTCAGCAGGATAAAGGAATATTCATATATCAAACCAAGTACATCAAGGAAATGCACAAAACATTCCAGATGGAAGATTGCAAGCTATGTTTGAAATAATACTGAGAGGGGGGTGAATCAGTATTATCAAATTCTTTTCAATATACCTTCCAGATTTATACTTTAATTTATTATTCAGATATTGATCATTAATTTGTATGTCAGTGCCATATAATAATGAACAGGAACAAGAAAAAATAGATAGGCACACCAAAAAACACCAGATATAAGGTGGAAACCCAATGTGGGTGAAGACCACTTACTGTAATATGTCTCTATCTTCTTTCAATTATAAATTCTTTTACAAGGATTTTGTACTGGTGCAATCCTTAACCAGTACGCAGGCTGCAACTTGCAGAGAGATACAACTCTCTCTCGTTTTCCAGTCTCTCCTGGAAGGGAGCTACAACCCCCTTAGCTCTTTTACTTATTTAAGGACCATGTTTCATAAATTTTCAGAATGGATCCAAGAAGATCAAATAATCATCAAGTACATGCAAATCACCCAATCTCCTTATACAATCAACCAATGAATCACCCAAATCTTCAGAATGCTGTAAACAAAAAAGTAATACCAGAAATCTAAACCTAGAACTCTGCAACAATAGATAAAATACAACCAACAAATGTTTCAAGATAAGTCCACAACTTCACCAAGAGGGGCCTGCGAATATCCGCACTGGTCGGTCTTCTACTCTGCGTATCTCCGTACCACTCGTTCTTCTGTCCTACGTACTTCTTCTCAGATCCACACCTGCACTATTTGCCTGATAGCGTACCTCCGCACTATGCCTTCTTCTGCTGCGTACCTTGCACTGTGCCTTTTGCTTTGCTGCATACCCCCGCACTATGCTTTCTCTTGAGTTGCATACCTCGCACCGCCTTCTGTTGCACTGTGTACCCCCGCACTGTGCTTTCTCCTGCGCTGCATACCCCTGCACTCACACCGTGGACCGCCTGCAAACTTCTGATTAGGGTCAAATTAACAGTCCTCCAATGTGCCACTTTCAGTCAGATCCACAGATCTGTTCATGCACCCGAGAGATCACGACTGATCAATAGATTTGCCTTAAGTTTTCTCCTTGATTTAGATCTAGCTTTTAAAACCAATCACCCAAAATTTCAGATCTTAAGATATTCAAATTTCACAAGTACATAGCCAAGTGATCTCCTTTCCCTTTTATAGGCAAGCCTTTACTCAAACCATGGTCCAAAACCATAGGTATTCAATACTAGGAACCCAATACCTTGGATCAATACTTTTAGATGCGAAACCACAGATCAAAACCATAGGATCAAATATGTCAAGCTAAATACCATGGAACATTCATAAAGATTCCCATGTGCACGTGCTTTTCTGCATTGGAGTGAGTGAAATTGGGGTCCGCACCTTCTGAACGGAGCACCTGCGTGTATGTCTGCACTTCTTGGTCAGCGAACCTGCAGGTCCGCAACTTCTCTTAGGATCACCTGCAGGTATATCATTTTCCATGATTTTGAGTGCCTGAATTGAGATCTTCCACTTGAGTGAGTTGCCATCAAGTACAACACCTGTACCATAGAGTCAAACCAGAATCATAATGGCAACAGAACATGCACATAACTGGTTGAATTATCTATACGAGTTTCTTCTAGTCATAATTGCAAGAAAAATAAAGGTTTCTCCTAGATGCAATAAGGACATAATTGGAAATTTAATACTATCACATCAGCCTTGGTTTTATCATCATCTCTTTAGGACATAAAAATTACAAAGTTTTGTAGTAGTAATGGCAAAGAAATTTCATCATCCAGAATAGAGCATGGCAAAGAAATTTTATCTCTTCAACAAGCACTCAAGGTCCGATTATCAACAACATCTTTAGAGATATATTTCATTGCATAGTTGTGGTATGTAAATTTGTAAAGGAATTATTGTACATGGAATTATGAGAGCCATTAAGTCAGTCTTAGGGTTTTTCGGGACAAGGGTTTAGGTATTAGGGTTCTAGTTAGTTGAAGTAAAGTAATTTGTATATCATTATAAGTGGACCATTGTCCTTGGTATGAAAGTCCACAATTTTGTACTAAATATTTGTTATTTCCAAGGTGGTAGGGTGGTGCTAAGGAGGTGGTTGAAGTCACTTTCAGGTTGGAGATTGAAAACACTCAAGGTTGTAGGGTGGTGTTAGGGAAAGTTGGAGATTGCTAGGGTGTCTTTCAACTAACTTCTAATTTAACCAGGGCACTAGAGTGTCCTTCCAATGGGAGATGGAGAAGGATGTTTTTATAGATTTCTAGGGAGTTGTACCTTTGGTTTTAGTTGGAGCTAAAGATTTCAAGAATTTATTAGAAAATTGTTCGATGGTTTTTGACTCATAAGGGGCTTTCTACCTAAAAAAAAATTGTTCACTGTTTACTATGTATTTAATAATGACTTGAATAACTGTTGAAGATTAAATAATTCTTTGAAAATATTAATAAGTTACTAATTGCTAAGAAATATTGATTCACCCCCTATAAGTATTTTAAACAATCTAAATATGATGTGAAACCAATTTGTAGACCAAACCTTGGTATTATTGTTTTAAGCTCGAGAGCAAGATCTCATGGACGAGCTACAAGCATGTTTAAATAACATATGCAGATATTCCAAAAAGGGTAGAAGTTTGAAAGAGATAATGTTTTGTTCATATACATGCATAGGGATGTATATATGTGTTGGATTAAGGGGGCTTGGACCCAGGTTTAGAGTTAGCTGCATTAACCAACAAAACTCTACACTACTGGCCCTTTCGGCAACAACCCGTGTAGTGCAGGTTCGAGTCTCACCCAAGGTAGTATTAGGGGATGCTAGAACTAGGTTTCTTCATCCAGGGGACTATGTGATGTGTTTATGCCAAAATTAGGGCTTTATCTTCAGCTTCATGAACCCTAACCCCTAAAACCCAAAATTTACAGTATCTAACAGTTAGCAGATTTATGTCCTCACTGATTATGCCAAACATGCATAACATCATATAAATAAACAAATCTATGTCTTCATGAATATATTAAGTATTTTTATTTATTAATTGCATTCAATGGATCAAAAATATAGTAAATTCAGAGATAAAATAGTGATACACATATAATTCTTCAAAACATGCCTTTATTATACTTCAGATATTCAATTACAGTTCTTCCTAACCCTACACACACAGTTGCAATGGCCCGCACACTCAGATGCAGACTTACTAAGGTCTTCGTGCACACAATTGTAGGATATTTCCCCTTCTCCCATGTATAGAATAGAAAAAATCAAACCCAAATCATACACTATTATTACTTTTATCCATGGCTATTTTATGACTCTTCTATGACTTCCCTTTTATATTCTTCTTCATTACAATACCATGGTCTGTGAACTAAGGTCAAGTCTCAAAAAAACTTGACTTCTAATAAATTAAGGGGATTTGACCTTCCTAAAGCCCCTTTTACTCCTATCGACCTATGCTACTCATGCTCTGCTCCTCAAAATGCGAAGACTTTACAATATTTAACAAAAGTTTCACAAAATTTAACCCAGGGGACCCTATCCTAATGGGCCCCCAAAACAAAGTTATGACTTGTCCCAAGTCACTCTACTGGTGTTGCCCAACCTTTGCTTGCAAACCTCTTAATTCAATCTTAAATTATTGAATATTTGTTGTTCTATGCATTGTGTGTGACCTGATGAACTTCTTCAACCAATTTTTATGTTGTTGGACCTTCGATTGCAAGGCCCATGGTTCTCTTTCTATTGTAGAGCCTTTAACTTTATCTGGATTATTTGCGATAGTTTTCATGCCTCATTGCGCCATGGTTGCTTTCATGAGGAAATAATTCTAGTCTTCTAACGTAGCTCATTAATATGGGTCTGGATGAATTTCCCTTCCTAAAGTCTGGTGAACCTTTACACAGGTGCTAAGGTTCGCGTTGTCGCCCTGATCTCATCAAACTGTGGTACTTTTCACTGATGTCTACTTTGATCATCTACAAGTGTGGATCCTCCTACAGTGAGGTCCACATCTCCATTGTCTTCTTAAACAGTTGGCTGCATTCCTTGAATACATCTTCAGTTGAAGCATTGAAATCTGCAACTACTACTCAAACCTTACCTTTCCAATTTTTTCCTTCAATTCTTTCACCGCAACAACTAACTTGTGAATTTTCCTTTTTGAGGCCACCTTTGCTGGAATTTGGAGCTCAGGGAGCTCGCTACATACTTGGGTAAGGGTTACCTCTAACTGCTGATTACACTGCATCACCTCATTGCGGGCCTATAAGGCTTACACTTTATTTGAAAAAATATGTTGATTATTATTTTTTACCTCGTCAATAATCAACAACGCTCATTTCTCCCAGACACAGAGCTCGTCTAAAACTCCTTGGTGCAGCTTATGCAAGGTCTAGATCAACAATGCTACAAGGTTGATACTTAGATTCTTCTAGTATTGTGCATGCTCGTGGTCTTGGGTTCTCTCAAACTGGAGAGAGCCCACTGGTGGTGGTACTGCTCAGAGCTCGGATGTGATTTTAGCAAAACTAAATTTAGGCATGCTTGCTTGTCCCATGCTCGCGTGGATCACCCCTATCTAGACCTACAATTCCTTCAGGCCCTGTTGTACTTTGTCTAATACCTCATGGTACTGATCCTTGTGTGTCCCCTTATATTTTCAGTGGTGGAGCAGACAACATCACCTATCTCATCAAGGTTCCCCTCCATGAGGACCAATGGTGTCGTACTCATAGACTTATCAGACTTCGATTCTACCTCTTCCTGATCCTGAAGGGAGACTCTAAGTCCTCCGATTTAAGATAGGGGTCTGTGGCCCCTTCCTCTTCACCTTTGGTTTCAACCTCGACATCATTGTACTCTATCTAAGGTTCTTCAATGTCAATAGTGACCTGCAATACTGCTTCTTGCGTATATTTTTACTTTTGCACATCCTTCTCTTTCGCAAAAGTATTTTCCCTCAGTGCTGCCTTTTCTTTTGTAGAAGCATTCCATGCTTCTTTTTCTTTCATAGAATCCTTATGTGCTTCTTTCTCTTTGCCTTTCAGGGCCATTGTTGCAGTCGTTGTTTTCCTCATATCTCCTTCTGCAACCTTACTTGTTCCTGCAACTTCACCAAATTTTGGTGAGCCACTCATTCAGCCATTTGCTGATGACCCCCACAATGTCATCCTCTGTGACTAAATATGGAAACTTGTGCCATGTTCCTAAAACATCCTTCTTCACGTAGATGGACAGATTGTGAAAATCTTCTTTGAAGTCTACAATATTTTTGTACTACGCATGGAGACTAGGTGGTAACCATGGCCGTTGGTTGATCACCATCCGCAACTCTGACTCAAACAATACCTAGAACATCTTTTTTTCAATGATGTGGTAAATATCCTTCATCACCCACAACAAGGTGAGTTTCGCAACCTCACACAAGTCTAGAACATGTGTTGGGAACTGGCTATCCTTAGGCATCCTCCAGGCCTACCAACATGACCAGAAGCAGTAACCATGCATAGTGGAATGCCTTTCCATCCTCCCGGGATTCAAAAAAATGCTACAGGAAATCGTGACAAATATACTTAGCCCAATTGAATTGGACCACTTGGTTGCACTACGTAGCTAAAGATACCACTAGTGTCAACACTTCATTGACACGACACTTCTGCATTATATTTCCTGCCAAAATATTTGCAAGAAATTGCACAACACCATCCGAGATAGAGCTAATTGCATAGTTGCGTGACTTCTTCACCAACCCGAAGTCGCTCTTCATCTAGTCCGTGAGCTTCATTTCCTATGGCTTCCCCACAAAAGCATTTACGGGGTTCACCCCCTGATAAGGTAACAAGGTGATTCTGTGGACTAGCATATTGTCAATTGGAATGGACCCTCCCGGCTAGAGGCATCCATCATGAACTAGCGCCAAAAATTGATGCACACATATAGTATTAATTATATTGTGGCTAAAGTGTGGGATCCACTTCATATTGAGCAATGTTGTGCACTCAATTCTGGCCACCCACTTCATTGGCTAAAGCCTTGTGACACCCACCTCCTTGTAGTAGACTGATTTCAAGTATTTACTGGGTTCTAACTGGGGAAACCTTGTATGATTGCCTAGATCCCAGTCCTCCATCTTCAAAAATGGTGCTCGGGCCAACAAGTCACCCTCAACTAGTACTTCCTCTGGAAGAAATGGTGTGAATACTTTGTAATTCAGTGATTCAGGATCCTTAGTGACCTTGGCAGTAGATTTTATAGGGGATACATAAGGGGGTAGTCGAGTAACTAGCACTGCTTCCTATGCATCAATATCTTCAACCCCCATAGTCAATTCTTCTTTATCTAGGTCCATGGGTTCCATTGGTTCCTTTATTTTATCCATCTGACCCTTCTATCAAATCTCAGTTGGGTATTTGCGTGACAACTCCTGAAATAGAGCTTTTTGTGGCTTCTTCTGCTTTTTCTCTCCTGCCGTGGAGGTAGTAGGTTTGGCCTTGATGACTTAGGAACTATGGTATGGACTAGTAGTGTCGTAGTCATTTTTTCAATGCTCTCCCACAGTGGTTTCTTCTGCCACTCATAAAAATCTGCCTCAAACCCAAGCCCTTGCTATGAAAATTCCTTATCTACCTATTATCAATCTCATCCACACGTGTGGCAATTGTCTCGGCTCAAACTTAGGTGCAAAATATCAAGGCAATATCTCTAGAAGAAAAGTGTTTGAATGTGGCACGGGATGTTGTATTTATAGCCCTTTTTGAATTCAAATCCATTGATTCCCTCCAAATTTCCTTGATTAATGCTCTTTCGGTAGCAAATTTCCAAAGATATTCTCCTTAAATGATTTCCCCCCGCTCCCTTTAATAAAAACATAGCCATCCAGTCACCTATATTTTTTTCAATAGTCACTCTCTAGCCAAGTTGTGTGGGACCCACCATGCTAATGTAACCCCTTCGTCACAGATCCCATCTACGCCTTCCTCCTATCCATCACGCAGACCAATCTCTTTACCAAAATTTTCTCCCAGAAATGTAGTTTATAGTCCCGCACTTCCTTGCAATTTCCTGAAGTACTAAGATTGTCCTCCATCCATATAGTCATTGTGTAGGGGTAGGATCACCCCTTTACAACTTCAACTGACTCCCATTGATTCTTCCTGGAAATAGATGCCCATTTAGCTTCACAAGCTGAAATGCACCCCCATCCATAATCTCCTTAATAATGTATGGTCCTAGCTAATGCATCTAAAATTTTCCCAGAAACTTAGTAGACTTTCTATCATACATTAGCACTAAATCTCCATTTTTAAAGGTGCACTTCTTAATGTGGCAATCATGACACACCTTTTCTTGAGCCTTCTTCACCTATGGATGAAAGCCTGCCAAGAAGCAATCTTCTTCTAACTCAAGTATCTACGTGAGGCATTCTTCCATTATATTCCGATATTCCATCCCTGTGACTACAACAATCCTCAAACTGGGCACTATGTATTCCATTTGCATCACTGATTCTTATCCATAAACCAACCTAATGGCATTTGTCCAACCAAATTCTTACAGATAATTCTATATGCCCAAAGAACAACTAGTATGTGCACATCCCAATCATTCCTATTTTCATTACAAATCTTCATCAAATCATTCTCCAATATCTTATTGAAAGATTCAACTGTTCCATTTTCTTGGGGATGGTATGACGTGATTTTCTGATGATACATCCAGGATTCTTCAAGAAAGAAGCAATCATTTCATTTAGTAAATGTGAACCTTTTCTGCTCATCAAAATCTTAGGACATCCAAACCTAGACAAAATGTACTCAAATATAAATTTTGCAGTTGTAGCTGCGTTGTAGTCCTTCACGGGCTGCGCCTCAACCCATCTGGTCAAGTATTCTATCCCTGTGATGATGTAGCATTCTCCTGTCTTATTTCTTAGTGGCTAAATAGGTCCCACACAATCTATTTCCCATTTATCGAATGTCTGTAAGGAAACTTGTGGGTTCAGAGGTAATTCATACCTTTGCGATGAATTCCTGGTTTTCTCACAAACATCGCATACCCTATAATACTCCTTGGAATATTTGTGCACAGTTGGCCACTAGAACCCAGCTCATAGGATCTTCTGTGTAGTCTCTCTTCGAACATAATGTCCTCCAACAACTCCTCCATGTGCTTCAATGAGGATACTTTGACATTCATAATCTGGTACATACCTGCACAAAACTTCATCCGAACCCATTTTATACAAGTTCCCTGCAATTAAGGAAAAATGTGCAGCCCTAACCAATAATTCCTTCTTCTGCAACATCATATATCCTTCAGGGGTTGTACATGTAGAGAGGAATTGGATGATATCCACAAAATTTTCATGGGGAATGCGCACAACAAAGAATTGTGCATCAAGCAATCCTTCATCAAGACTTGTAGGTTCTTCACCATTCTCAATCCACGAAAGGTGACTGGGTCCAGCATTTAATCTTCCTAGCTTCACAATTACTTCGAAGTTGTACTCTTGAAATAGAAGTAACAACCTACAAATTTTCCTCCTCGACACAGGGTTTTTGACCAAGTACTTCAAAGTTGAATGGTCTATATACATTTTGAAGTGCGCACCCAAAAAATAATGTTTGAACTTCTGGAGTGCATATACCATTATGAATCCTTTGAGTTCTATGGTTGAATAATTATTCTATGCCTTAGACACTTTTCTACTTGCAAATGTAATCAGATGGTCGATATCCCCTGCGCTTGGTTGGGTTAAAACTTCCCCTAGCACTATGCAGGAGGCATCCACATGTACATGGAATTTTTTCTACCAATTGGGGAAAATTAGAATAGGTGTTGTAACCATATTTTCCTTCAAAACATCAAATATTTTCTTGCAATCATCATCACAACAAAATGTCGCCTCTTTCTTCAATAATTTCTCCATGGATGCAGTGATTTGTGTGTATGCCTTAATAATTTTTCTATAAATCATGTATGGCCCAATGTTGCACACAACTATTTTACATTCCTCGGAGGCTCAAAATTGATAATCATTACAATTTTAGCAGGGTCCACCATCAACTCTTTCTTACAAACAACGTGGCCCAAAAGTATACCATATGGTATGCAAAATATACACTTCTTCGGATTTAGGGAGATCTGATAGTTCCTACAAGTATCTAGCATTAGGTTAAGAATTGCAACATGTTTTTTAACTAACCCAAACACCGTCCAATCATCAAAGTATACCTCCAAAAACTTATGAATAAATTCTTTAAAGGCTGGGACTACCACCCTAGAAAAGATCGCAAGGGAATTCTTAAGTCCAAAGGGCATAAATGTATACAAAAAAGAGCCCCATTCTATACTGAAGGTAGTCTTACTTTGATCTTCTGGCATGATTTTTGATCTGGTGGTATCCTGAGAATCCATCTGTAAAAGAGTATGCTTCTTTACCACCAACGTTCTCCAACACTTCATCTATGAATGATGCAGGGAATGATCATGTACACAAGCATCATTCAACTTCCTTAGATCTACGTAGACCCAGATATCGCTCTTTGTCTTCTTCTCCTGACCCACCATAGGACTAACCCAGTCCGATTCTTCTACAGGATCAATAATTCCTACTGTGAGCATCTTATCCAATTCTTCACACACCTTTTCTTTGTATTTAGAATTCAATCGGTATGGACGTTGTTTTATTGGCTTAAAATATGGCTTCAAATTGATCTTCATAACACCCAAATCACCTACTATCCCTTTGAGATCTAAGAACTTTGTTGGAAACAAGTCTTGTTATTCCTGCAATAACTATGTGACCTTGTCAACTATGTCCTCATCCAAATAATCTCCTATATTTGCGAACTTCGACTACACTTCCGACCCAATGTTCACTTGATTGGTATTCAATGGTTTTGAAATATTAGGAACCTCTACCTTAGGCTCAATTACTTCACATTATCCTTCTGACTTAGGGATACTAATATTCTTGGGGTCTTCCTCACCTTCTTCTGTGGTAACATTGTAGAAATCCAGTCAGGTTGTACCCATGAGATAGGCTCTATAGGAATTCTGAATATCACAAACTTGATTTCATGTGAGGCTTCATCAATACATTTTTCCATCCTCGAAACTAAATGTGAGCGGAAAAATTTCGTTCAGAACATGCCACTCTACAGTTCCATGTCATGACAATGTTTCTAAATACTAATTCATTGGAATAGTATCCAAGGTATGGCATAATATATGTACCCATTTAGGTTGTGGTTCCATTCCCCATGCTTTTGTCCAATAAGCCAGATTCTCACGCGAATATTCCTTTCCTGTATATTTTTTAGTAATGTAGGTATTTGTGTAGCCAAATCATAACTTCATCATCCTTGGGTAATCCTTCTAGTCTGCAAAATTGTTCTTAGGTGTACCCCACCATCTGGTAGGTGTATATCTCAGCGTGATGTCCAATGCTTGGAAACGATGCTCCTCCGGTACATCCATTTCAAATTTATCAAGAAATATATTTACATCTCCTAAGCCATCACAATATGGTAAATTGTGTACCTCAGTGGATATACACTAGAGTGATTTAGTAAGTCTGTTGTATCACAACATTCACACTTCATGCAATCTATTTTGCCAATTCTCAAGATCCTCATCTGAATGAGTTGCGGGAGATGTCCTTCTCCCAAGTAATTCTTCCATCCACCATAGGATTGATCCAATTCTCATTTTGTACAATAATCTTATAGATCTTCTCAATATCCTCCTCCGAGTAATCTTAGACTGGTTCAGTATATTGTGCACCCTCTACTAGATCGAATGGAACAATGAATCTTAGTTCCTTATTTTCAAACATCATGTTGTGCTTCTTCTAGTTGATGATTGCATTCATATCAAATTCCCAATCGATTCCAAGCAGTGCTAGGTAGGGATTACTATTATCCACTATTTCGATGACCTCAAAATCAACTATACCATGCACCCCTTCAATGTCGACAGTTACTCCATGTAAGCATCCCATGGGAATAATCTTCTATTGGTTCACCATTCATAGTTGAATTAGGGACTATTGTAGTGCTGACTTCCGCATTCTTTCCCAAGCTAGTTTGGGCAACCCATTCACATTAGATCCAAAATCTAGGATTACCTAGTTCATTTCAATTTCTCTAATTTGTGCAATCAATCACATCTCCCGACTAGTCCTTTTCTTACTTTTGTCTACTTTATGCATTGTGAGTTATTTAGGAAGAGGCTTACCCTTGCCAGTGTAGTTTTCTATTAACTCTTGGAGTCCTTCCACCACTTTTTTGTCCCTTAAAAGCTTCATGCAAGTCTGTAATAAGGATGTCAATACTAAAGGATCTGTTTCCTATGTAACAATGATCTATCTATTCAGGATTTTCTATTTGTGCACTCTGATTCTTGGATGTTGAAGCTCCCAAATCCACAAAGCTCTTATTCACCTCCATAAATGTGTCATTTTCCTTATGAAAATAAAATTCAGTTTCTTTGTCAGCAGCCCTATGAACCCATGGATTCTCTTCTGGTTGTTTCCCTACAATTTTATCTTCCTTGGTAGCTATGTCACTCCATGTAATTATATCAACATTGGGGCCATCTTTGCATGGTTCTAGCCTCATCATCTAGATTTTATGAGTGGGCTACTTGTTCTTCTTCTCTTGCATATTTGCGACAAGTACAAGACAATCCTCTCTAATGTGGTCACACTATCGGTAATATTGACAAGAGGGGTGTGTCGAGTTCTGACAATTTCAAACAAAGTGGCCTGGTTCCCCATAATTGTAAAAAATAACCTATCCATGACCTCTTCCAACTCCTCCCCCTCATCTTCTTCCTCATCCCTGCAATCCTCTGCGCGCTACAGGTGCGCCTTGATCTTGTTGTGGACGAGCCTCAACTTGCACTCTATATGTTGGAGTTCTATCCATCATTAACTCATAGCTTCATAAATTGCACTCATCATGACCTACAGACTGACATAAATTGAAAAATAGTTGTTGGGGAGTTTGTACAAACCTCTACAACAAATGAAAATTGTTCGTTCAATTTTTTCTTGTTATTTGGAAGATAGTGTACTATGGCACTACACTGTTACTCGATCTAGCATTATTTTCTGGCTTCAAGGGGATAGGACCTCCCCCTATTAGATAGTTTTGATATACCAGGCAATGATCCTTGCCGTGACCATTTCCTTTTCACTTTAAGCACCATATTTCAGCATGAGTCTTATTTTGGACCTCTTTCCCCTTCTTAAAATCGTGTAACTCCATATGTAGGCTAGCCAACTACGACTAAATCTATTGCACTCCCCGATTCACATCCTAAATAGGTGAAGCCTCCAACTTCATAGCAATTTCCAGCACTTCAGCCTATGATCCAAGATTTTGTTGTGACAATGGTAATCTCAAATGAGGTAACAACAAAACAATATACCAATCCTTATGTTGCTCGTTCGAGATCTGTAGATTAGCCTATTATAGTAGACATTTCAACCTTTGATCAAAATCCCATGTAGATTCATTCACCTTCTGCTTAATTTCTTTGACATCAATCATAGACTGGGCTTGAGACTTAGGCAGGCTTCTAAATTCATTATTCATCGCATCTTTTATGTCTTTCAATGATGTAGCTAGATGAATCATATTGTACTTAATATACCAACTCAGTGCTCTGTCTTGTAATGTTGTGACCAGTTGCACTTTCTTTAGATTCTTATCCGCTATCTGCTGTGAATTCCACACAACATCTACCACAAACTAGAATTGATCAGGGTCTTCTGTCCCCAGACCCCTGAATATCGATATCTTCATAGTGTTTGCCATACTCAATAGTGGAGGTGGAAGCATAGGTGTGTGAGGTGGAGGTGATGGTGGTGGTGGTGTGGATGGATGTGGTATTCTCGCAGTGCCTTGATCTTCTGACTACAACACACCTCTAGGCATCTTTGAACTATTGCTTTCTTCTTCAATGTTGAGTGCTCCCAATAAAGGAGTGTACTCAACAATTGTATCTAGATCTTTTCTGAAATGTTTCCCACTTTGGTAGCTCATGTCGACTCTTTTCTAAACATCAATTTAGTGGCATAACCTATTTCTCACACAACATAATTTTAATCCATGTTTTCAGAGACTTCAGATACTTACCTCTTGGTCCTTTGAAAAATTGGTGTTCAGCTTCACTATAACTAGCGACATATCAATCGCGAACTCAGTGATAAAACCACCTAAAATACTATCGATCCAGTAATCGACAACCTTTACCACCTTGTTTTCTGATCCTTCTAGGTGCTTCAATAACTCTGGAGTCCACACAATAGGGTTATCCAACTTCCAAGTAGGTTGACCATCCATCAATTTAGCCAACCATTTGTATAATTCACACGGAAAAGAGCAAAAGAAAATTTTGTGTTCCTTTATATACATGTATCTCTCCAACCACTCTTCTTTTGACAATCACAAATTTCTTTTTTCTTGAGTTGCGAACTCATGCAACTTCTAATATATTCACTTTTGAATTTCCTTTTTAGTTGGTATCCACTTATGCCACATCACGTGTCCCTCAGATAGATCATGGTCCCAGCATCAAAACCATTTGTTGGCTTGAGTGGGTTTGGTCCCAGGTTTAGAGTTA
Source organism: Pinus taeda (assembly GCA_000404065.3). NCBI lineage: Eukaryota > Viridiplantae > Streptophyta > Pinopsida > Pinales > Pinaceae > Pinus > Pinus taeda. Next base: position 33,486 of record APFE030381038.1, on the reverse strand, counting down.
GTTATGTTAACCAACAAAACCATACACTATCGCCCCTTTTGGCAACAACTCGCATAGTGCAGGCTGCAGTCTCACCCGAGGTAGTATTGGGGGATGCTAGAACCCGATTTCTACATCCAAAGGACTATGTGATGTGTTTCTTCCAAACTTAGGGCTTTATCTTGACCCTCGTGAACCCTAACCCTTAAAACTTGGAATTTATAGTAATTAATAGTTAGCATATCAATGTCCTTCACTGATTTCCTAAACATGCATAACATCATATAAATAAACAAATCTATGTCTTAATGAATCTACTAATTACTTTTCCTGATTAATTGCATTCAGCAAATAAAAAATACAGTAAATTCAGAGATAAAATAGTGATACATAGATACATAGATAGTTCTTCAAAACAAACCTTTATTATGCTTAAGATCTTCAATTACAGGTCTTCCCAACCTTGTGTGCACAATTGCATGGGCTAGTGCATTGAGTTGCAGACTTACCAAGGTCTCTGCACAAACAACTGCGGGAGCCTTCCCCTTTTCCCAAGTACAACATAGAAAAAATCAGACCCAAATGATATACTATTCTTACTTCTATCCCTGGCTATCTTATGACTCTTTTATGACTTCCCTTTTATATTCTTCTTCATTACAATACCATGGTCTGTGAACCATGGGTGGGTCTCAAAATAGCTTGACTTCTAACAAACTAAGGGGCTTTGACCTTCCTAAAGCCCCTTTGACTCCTATCGACCTGTGTTACTTGCGCTTTGCTCCTCAAATGTGGAGACTTTACAATATTTAACAAAAGTTTCATAAAATTTAACCCAGGGCACCCTGTCCCAACAATATGCACAAAGTTGAATGGTTTTTCTCTTTGGCAAGTGTAAGAGGAAGTAACAGAGCTTTTCCACAAGCTATAACACATTCAATTATATATATATATATATGTATGTATGTATGTATGTTATTATATATATATATATAATATATATTATATATATATATATATATATATTATATATATATATTATATATATATATAGAGAGAGAGAGAGAGAGAGAGAGAGAGAGAGAGAGAGAGAGAGAGAGAAATTTGAAGCTTAGAGAGATGGGGTTAAGCCCCTGAGCTTCAGAGGATTAAGTGTTATAATTGAGCACCAACATAAAATGGGATTAAGGCTAGGTGGAGGATTTAAATTATAGATCAATGATGGAGAATTAATACTAAACGAATGACATGGTCCAAAATTGAATCTAAGTTGAGACACTAGAGCCATTAGATGACCCAAAATATCGTATGTGAAGAATTTCAATTTTGCGGGGATGTAATGGCTTTGGTGGGACCCAAAGGCCACATAGGATAGTGAGATCAATAAGGGGTGACATGGAGCTCATATGGCGTGACACATGGAACCTTGATACAACCATTTTCTAGGTCTAAAGGGGACTAAAAACAAGTGACACATGGCACTCCCAGAGGAGGCCATGTGTGGTGGGTGATATAAGCGTGAAATCACCTCATCAATACATCATCCCAGCCTACTAGGAATGAGTCATTGGAGGTATTTAGAAAAATACATGGAAGAAAAAGTATAGGACAAAGATTTTCTCTAGCTCTTAACATTAACCTCTACCACCTTGGGGCACACGACCACCAGGTGTGGGTGTGACATGCCAAGCGGTGAGGGGTTGGCAGGCAGCAGCCGACAGATGAGGACATTGGAATTAGTTCAAAGGAATTCGTTGAGATGCTAGCCATTGAGCATAATTAAAATTATGTCAAAGTGCAGATGGACAAAGTTTTGATGGTGATAAAGCCCAGTAGAGAAAAATCCTCCTATTTGTAAATGCAAAAAGATTTTTTTTCCTACCTCCTGGAACATCGGAGCATTCATGTGAAGGCATTAAGAGGATTGCATGGAAAAATCCATAATGGAAGCCATGAAGGATGACAGGGAGCTCGTGTATATAACCACATGGGGACCATGTGGGTGCCACGTGTAGGCTAGGATGACTTTCAATCTGGGATGAGGATTGAGGAAACATTTATATCATTGTAAGGGTATTAACAAGACAAAAAAAAATGGTGCTACTAGTTTTAAGATTTGAAAAGGTTGAAAAAGAGGAAAAAAAAAAGTAGATCCCATCTCCATAACTATACCTTGGAGGTTGGATCGACATAATAACTTTCCTCCTTTCACCTTTGGTAAGGTCTATGGGTTGTAGGGGGGTATGCTATAGAGTAGTATTAGAGAAAAGGTTCAACACTAGACCTTTATAAGTCAAATCAGGCCTTAGAGCAGTTTCATAGGTGTTAAAAACCTTATTGTTGCATGAATTGATTATATGTGTTGTGTGAAGTGGTTGTATTTTGATTTAGTTGATCATGGTACCAATGATTAGATATGATTTTATTTATATTGATGTACTAACTCGAAGTGTATTGTTCCATCCAACCCCATGCCAACAAACTCTTAGTAACAATCCAAGGTAATGATTAAGTTATGCATTTGAATTTTGTTTACTCTAATAATCATGTGTGTATGATAGAAGATAGGGAGACACTAAAGACTAGAAGAGACAAGGACCAGTGTGGTGCAATACAACAATGATATGTTTACAACATGGATATGACGAGGAAGAATCAGTGGGAAACAAAGGAGAGGTAGGTTCTGCTAGTTGGATGGAGATATTGAGAAGCTTAAGGGATAAAATAAGGAATTGCAAGGTTGATAATGAAAGGATATTTAGGTCACAAGAGAGGCAAGTAGAGGTGAATGCAGTTATACTGCAAAGACTCTCATACTTACATAGAAAAAATAAACATGAGTTGGGAGCTAGCCATAGAGGCAAATAACGTTCCATAGAACAAGAAGAAAATACTAACGGAGTCAATTAGAGAAAATCTAAGAGAAGGCATAGGTTTCCAAGTGAGGACAACGTAAGAGGAGGTAATCAATTAGATACTGAGTGAAGAGAACAATCCACCATTTGAAACAATTTGGTAATTCTCATAGACATCATCATTACCATTATCCTCACCATGAAAAAGGAAAAGAGGAGTATGTACCAGATGAATTCAAGAAAGCTAAACCACCTACATTTGACGGTGAGATGAAGAAATCAGAGGATGTCAAAGCATGGCTCCTTCAGATGATTTTTTTTTTCATAATCCATAACTATTCAAAGAATATGAAGGAAAATGAAGCTACCTTAAACTTGTAAGGCAAGGAAAACTTTTGGTGGGAAGAATTGAAAAATGTGAAAAATATAAGTGAAGAGGAGTTTTCATGGAAATAATTTGAGAAGCATTTCAAGAGAAAATGCCTATCAAATAGATATTTTAACAAGAAGGAAAAAGAGTTTTATGAGCTTAGAATGGGACACATGTCAAATGATGAGTACACCCCCAAGATTCTAGAATTATTGAGATACATGCCTTATATCAAGGATGAAAATGAAAGTATTTATAGGTTTATCAGTGGGATGCCTCTATCATTTAAATATTGAATTGAATTTGATGAACCATAGACATTAGAGGATACAATTAGAGAGACAAAACACTGCTATGAGCATTTAAATCACATGCCTGAGTTCAAGAGTGATTGGAAGGAAAAGGGAAGAATGAAAAGTAAAGGAAAATGGCATAAGAAATAAGGGAGGCTACAAGCTACAAGTAAGAGGGAAGTTGCGACATCATCCGATCAAGGTTGTTACATAGCATTTTGTCACTGTCCCTGTACTCCCCATTTCTTGATCCTGGAGGACCTCTACAGTGAATCTTGCATGCTTTGCCTTCATGAAGAAACTCCCATTGTGTCCCTCTTCATGAGAAGATCATTTCCCTTTTGCACCATTTCCCCTAAAACTTATGTTTTGCCCAGTTTACAAGACTGACGCTAATGGCCTTTGTCTCCCCCGTGCCGATGTGCAGAGATTAGCACTACTCCTCATGCCAACCAAAGTGATTGAGACGTGTTTCAGTCATGTAGGTATTGTTATGGGAAGTTTTTTAAATTAGAGCCAAAGCTTCCAGGTCTAGAAGCTCCGTAACGGAAGTATGGTAAATGGTTTGGCTGGATGGGTTCGAGGATGACAGTTTGGTCTCCTTTCCCCTATAATGATGGAATTACCTCAAGGGATAAGTCCTTCTCCCATGAGAAGTGGATCCATCTCCCATCCATTTTTCCTATATAAAACTCACTTCTTCCCAAGTACAAGCTAATGTGAGTGTTATAGTTGCAAATTTTTTATGCTACTTTCGAGTAGACAAGCAAGATATTACTAGTTGTAGCTAGTTGTGTGAGGGAGAAGTGTGTTTTGGTTTGGAGTGATGCCTAAAGGGAAGAGCTTTAAAACTATTTTTGTTTGAATCCATCGTGGAATGTTAGTAGAAGTGTGTGAGAACCTATTTTTGTTAGAGGAAGACTGCAACATCAAGATGAATGGTTGTAATATCTCTTTGATATTAATATATGTAACTATCGATTGATTTCCTACATGTTTTTAATATTACATATTCATGGCTTAACGTTTCTTGACTTGTTAAGTACGTTGAATTGCAGTTTGTCTATTATTATGTTTGTGTGTTGTTGTTGTTTGCTTGTTTCAGGAGCTTGAAGAAGGAAGTGAGAGATTGTTGGAGTGAGCAAGTGAGGACATCATCAAGCAGGATAACCAACCAAGAGGTAGGCCTTCTTGATTGATTCTAACCTAAGGAAATATTCCATAGAATGTAATTATTGTGGCTAGACCCATTATCAGGCTAGAGGAATCCATTCACATCCGTACTTGTAATTTTACTTCACCACAAATTAGCAACTCCGCTGGGGATCCCAATCCTTTTTTTTTTTTTAGATTTCAGGATTTTGTGAGAACTTTTCTAGTTCCACTTTTTCCCTTTGGTTTTGTTTCATTTCTCTTATTTACTAGTCTAAGTCTAAAATTCATAGTAGTAGACCTGGACCCTGTTTTCAATTCTTTTTAGCTTAGTTACCTCGATCAGCGCACTTAATCTGCTGTTAGTCATGTCGATCAGTGTGAGTTGCTGAGAAATAGTCGTTTCGACCAGCCTCTGGTGCTTGTTGTTAGTTAGGCAATCGCACCAATGCCTATAAATGAAGATTAGGGCTTGACCCCAATCTTGGCCAGTGTGTTTTTCTCTTGTGATTTTGACCTCATAAGCCTTTTAGACCATATTCTCCCTAACTATAGAGCTTCATTTAGCTTGCTTTGTGTGCTTGCTTGGTTTAGCCCACCCTCTGATGTGTTAATTCTAGCCCTGTGTGGATTTATTTTTTATTTTTTCTTTGAATCCCTCGATTGGCACTATTTTTAGCCAAAAAGTCACACCGATCAGCCATCAACGATAGTTCTAGTACCAACCAGTCATCCTGATCGACACTACTTTTGGCCCAAAAGTCGCTCCGTATTAGGGGTAATAAAAAAACAGAATTTCTCCCATTCCAGTGACAGTGTGTCTTGACCCTCAAACTCTCTTCTTCCTCCCAGAAGTGAGTAGGATGCTTTGTTTTCAATTGAATGAGTGAAAGAGTCTCATTTGTTCTCTTATTTCGAGTGTCTCCTTTCTCTTACTAGGCATAGATTACATTGCTTGGTTTCTCAATTGAAGCATTTATGTGTTTGGTTTGTTTGATTGAGGGAAGAAGTTTCTTTAGTTTCATTTATCATGCTTTGGATTTGATCGATGCTTGTTTGTTTGTAATTATGAAAACTTTCATTAAAGCGCTTTATGTAAAAGATTCATTTTGCATTCTGTGAAAAGAAGAACATCATTCTATTTTACTTAAGTAAAAATATTGTATTAGTAGCGTCATTAAGAAACTAGAATTGCATCATCATAAGCATAAGAAATGAAATGAAACTTATTTTGTTGTTAAGGGAAGATTAAGTGAATTTAGGATATTTATTAGAGAAATATTTCATTCTTTGATTGTTGCATTGATTTTGTGTTCCCTATCTCTCAATTATTGTTAACTTTGATCGAAGACAAAGATCTATTTTCTCATATAGCTACATATAGGAGTATTTCTAGATGATAGTGATAGGGCCTTGTAAATGAAACCTAATTCAAGATCAACTGTTAAAATTTATTGAATTAACCTAAGGAAGCATTGAAACTTAATGCTCACATTTAGTGGTCTAGGTTAGAGACGTGTTTCGACATCTCTAAACCTAGTAGTTGTCGTTAGCTTCGGCATTAGATAGTGCTAGTATGGATTTGTGCTCCCTGCACCATTAAGTATATAACAGGAGACCCCTCTCAACTGCAATCCTTTATCCATAAGAAGCCGATTCGGCTGCCTTGCAAACATGATACACTGAAAACATCATTCGTGGATATTGCCTACCCATACTTCTCGGTTCGCTGGGAGGTATTCTCCAGTTCATAGCTTCCTGATAATCCTTTTTACCTAGACCATCCAGAGTAGTCATTTGTTATTTTTGACTCATTAAACTTAAAATATCATTCGAGCACTTGTACTTTCGAGCTCGCTAAATCCAAAAGCGACTAGAGTCATCTTTCGCCCTTTTCTCGACTCTTAAAACATGGAAAGATAAAGTTTTATTTCGGTGTCCTAAAATTAACTTCCCACGAAATATTCCTGATAAAATTTATCTTCCTTAGTAATTTTCTAGATTCGATTCCAATGACAACATTTCCAGAGTCTATCAGTCAAGGGTTCCCCTAGGATGGGAATCCTAGTCATTTTCCTTCTTTTGGAAATGTTGGTACTCCTTATATGGAAATGTTGTCCCTCCCTAGGTTAACCATTGGTTTACCTATCTGGTTGTTTTCAACCTCGGTGGTCCTGAGCATCCTAACTCTTGTCCAAATGTCTCCTTCATTTGAATCACATCATGATGATTCTAAGGTTGACCCCTTGCCTTCTTCCCCCATTTCTTCACCCTCCTCTTCTACTTCGCCTGGTGAAAGTTTCAAATCTAGTAACCAGGAGGCTAAGAAGAAGAAGTCAAATAAGCGAGAGGAAAACCATGAAACTATTGCTCTAAATGAACTTCATATCGACAAACATTCTGACCCTCCACAAAAGATAAAATTCCCTTGCAGGTTGTGTAAAGGTGACCATCTCCTTCAGGAATGTCCTAGAATTCCAAAAGTCTTAGAGGTATGGTCTCAAGACCTAAAAGGACCATCCCCGTTGACCTTTAGAGATCATGTCGATGCTGCACCATTGGGTAGCGATGGTAAGAATAAATGGAAGATTAGATTCCCATGTATGTTATGTGAAGTAGAACATCTTCTTCACCTTTGTCCTCTTATGGATAAAGCTTCCAAATTTTTGGAAAACATTACAGCTCCTCAACCCCAACTCCTTGTTAGTTATCAAAGGCTTTCTTCTAACCCTCTCCTGATTGGTAAAGAGATTGACTTGGATTCATCTCTTGCCTTTCCTACTCTTCCTGAGTGAGACGGTCTCCTGTCTATTCTCGACCAACCATTGGTCAAAAAGAGTGTTGACTTAGCTCCACCTTCAATTGATCATTCTATTCCCAAAGAGTGTGGTGATCATATTGCTCATGTTCTTCTTGTCTCCTCAGATTCTCATGCATCGAAGAGTGACCCTCCCATTCCAATTGTTCCAGAGAGTCCTTCTCCTATTCCTATACAACATGGGGGCAATCATAAGATACCCCCACCAAGTAGTTCTATTGTCTCTTTCGATTGGGGTCCATTGACTTCTTTCTACCTCCCTTCTTATGTGCCTTTCCAGATCATAGTACAAGCCTATAATATGGTAGTACCTGGCACTATATTAGATGAAGGATCATTTATTAGCATCATGTCTTCTACTACTTGGCAAGCTTTGGGCTCCCCACAGCTTGTGCCTATCACTGAGAATCTGTTGGCTTTCAACAAAGGAACCAGTCAACCCTTAGGGGTGCTTCCAAAGTTCCCTATTACTTTGGGAGGAAAGACCATCTATACAGATGTGATGGTAGTCCAAGGTCCATTAGATCTCAATCTTCTCCTTGGACGCGACTATGTTTATGTCATGGGAGCTCTTGTTTTTTCACTTTTCCATGTGGTTTTTTTCCACATGAAGGGAGAATAGTGACTATTGATCAATTTTCATTCATTGGTCACCAGACGCCTCCATTGCAACCATCGTCCCCTATCGACTCTTGTTTTCAAGAAGTACCTTCAATGCCACAAGTCAATTATGTGGCCAATTTTTCCATCTCTACATCTATTGATGATCAAATAGATGGTATTGTACGTTATGTACTATGGGCATTGGAACCTGATCTGTCTTTGGTACCAAATGGCATTTATTCCTCCTGGAGCGTGGTTCTTCCATCTAGTGAAGACCTCTTGGGAGCCATGTTCTCATATGGTTCATGAAAATGGCCAAGAGGATAGTTGTTTTTCTGTGTCAACCTCATTAAAAAATGAAACAACGGATGAGGATAGTTCTTGGTCTTATGCCAACCTTGTTAAAAAATGAAACAAGGTATGAGCATAGTTCCTTGTGTTGCATCAAGCTCATTCAAAAATGAAACAAGGGTCTTGAGGATAGTTCTTTTACCATGTCAACCTCGTTAAAAAATGAAAAAAATCTCAAGTTCAAATCGATTCTTTGATTAAATCTTGTAAAATTCCAGTCGAGTCTTTCCAATATCTTGAAAGAGAACCTTCATTTCATCCACCTAGTTGACTAAAATGAAGCTTGGGGGGCATGTAACTTAATTGAGTCATTATGCTGGGGGGATTCAAACTTATAGCAAGCATAGTTTTTCATTTCAAGCTTGTGTAAACATGAAACTGAATCCAAGCAAAGTTCTCCATGGTTCAATCTTGTGTAAAAATGAACCCATGCCCATCTCGTGATTGTTGCTTTTATCCACTACTTTCTATTAGATGAGCCTCGGTTGTTTCATTCCATTGCCACCATCTCTTTGGCCGATCATATGATTTCACATGGTTGTTTTTCCTTTCTTGAGGGACCACAACGATGGGTGGTTTTATTAGCCAACCTCTTGACTATTATATGTTTTGGTCTGTTCCTCCATTGTTGGAACCAGTTGCTACCCTTTACACCACTCATTCCTCTAGGATGAGTCACCTTTCATCTCTTTTCTCAACTTGTAAAACTCAAATGAAACAAATGCCAAGTATTTTTCCCTTTTGACTCGTAAAAGAGAATAAAATGGGGGGGTTTGCTTTCAAGCTCTTTTTCGGCCCTTTAAAAGTGAAAATATAGCTAAGCCCTTGTCGTTTTGAACTCGCTAATGGATGCGAAATGTTGTACGCGTAGTATAATTTTATCCATTTTTCTAACTGGGAGGCACTATTTATGAAAAATGTACTTCTTCACTGAAATGGTCAAGAAGTTATGTCAAGTATTGTTTTCTACCTTTTTAGGCTCAATAGACACAAATGTATGAAAAGGGACCATGTGGAGTTTTATTTTACGTGTCTTTTTCAAACTCTCTAAACATGAAAAAGATACCAAGTTACACCTTTGTCAGACTCGTTAAATTTTTAAATGACATTAGATTCATCACCATGACGAACATGAGATTCTCCTTCCTAGGGCTCGTTAAACTTACTAGGTTAGATTCGCCCGGAGGATGAACTTACAATGCAAGCATATGCTATCCCTTTCAAGCTTGCAATTAAAAAATAATTGGAGTACCTGCCAGAAATGGTGGGGGAAACTTTGGAAATCTATCAGTTATGTCGGCAACTCACTCTTGAACATGAGACTTTTTGCTTTGTGTCAAGTTGGGACATCCTCCTTTGTATCGTTGACCTTCCTGGGTTGGGCCATTCATTTTTGCCTTCCATTTGATCTTCGCCATGTCATCATGACTACCGATCCTATGGATCCAAAAGTTGCCAAACTTCCAGTTGTGCCACCAATATGTTCAAGAGTTGTCCTTCTACAGTTACACTTACCTCTGATTCTCTGTATCATCCAAAACCATTTTGCATCCTCTCATCTCACGTTGATGATGTGGGATTCATTATGTCCCTCCTTCGACACAGTCTCTTTCCGTCAACTTCAACTCATTATCCGGGAAGTAGACCGAGAGACCCCTTTCCAGTACCTTAGAGCTTGCATGCCCTAATGGCAAGTTATTCACACTTGATGACAAATTCACATCATTGGCTTTCGATCAAGTGATTTCATGAGTGTTCAACTTTATTTTCTTTATTCACATTTCGTGAACTATGCTGATAGTACCTTGAGGCCCATTGTCAGTATTGGTTGTTTCTCTCACACTTGTTAAAACTTTACATCATTGAATGGTAATTAAGCAACTTTCTAGCATGTTCGACGTCAACACATATATTCACATGCTAGGATCTGTACTTTGATGGGGTCATGTTGGAGCGCAAGACCCTGGACTCAGATCACAAAAGTCTAGGTTACGAAGTGGTGTGACATGGTTATGATGATATGCATGTCCCTCTCAAATGGTTGGCTATGATTAGACCATGAGCTATCATATGTGATCCTTCTCATTATTGGATGGTTGCAACCATACCTTAGTTTCTTTATGATCCTCTTTGACAAATGGTTGTGCCTATACCTGTATCCATTTACATGATCATTCTTTAGATTGTTGTGTCCATATCTTGATTTATGTATCATTTGATAGAGATCTCATTTTATGTATATGTATCTATACTTTCTTGTAGGTTTTCCAACGGTAGATTGGTTCCTCGCACTGATTTATAAAGGATTTCATCCCTCACTCTAGCTCGACCTTCATGCTTTAGGGGGCATCTGTTACACAACATTTTTTCACTATCCCCATACTCCAGATTCCTTGATCCTATAAGACACCTACAGTGAATCCCACATGCTTTTCTTTCATGAAGAAACTCCCATTGTGTCCCTCTTCATGAGTATATCACTTCCATTTTGCACCATTTCCCTTGAAACTTCTATTTTGCCTAGTTTACAAGACCATCACTAATGGCCTTTGTCTCCCTTGCACCGATGTGTAGAGATTAGTACTACTCCCCATTTTAACTAGAGCAACTGAGTTGTGTTTCAATCGTGCCGATCCTATTATGGAAGGTTTTTTAAATTAGAGCTAAAGCTTCCAGTTCTAGAAGCTTTGTAATGGAAGTCTGGTAAATGGTTTGGTCGGATGGGGTCGAGGATGACAGTTTGGGCTTCTTTCCCCTATAATGATGGAACTACCTCAAGGGTTAAGTCCTTCTCCCACGAGAAGAGGATCCATCTCCCATCCATTTTTTCAATATAAACCTCCCTTCTTCCCAAGCACAAGCTAGTGTCAGTGTTATAGTTGCAAAGTTTTGATGCTATTTTGGAGTAGACAAGCAAGCTATTACTAGTTGTATCTATCTAGTTGTGTGAGGGAGAAGTGTGTTTTGATTTGGAATGGAGCCTAAAGGTAAGAGATTTAAAAGTATTGTTGTTTGAAGCCATTGTGGAATGCTAGAAAAAGTGTGTGGGAACCTGGTCTTGTTAGAGGAAGACTGCAATGTCAAGATGAATGGTTGTAATCTTTATTTGATATTAATATATGCAACTATCGATTGATTTCCTACATGTTTTGTAATATTATATATTCATGGCTTAATGTTTCTTGACTTGTTAAGTAAGTTGAATTGCAATTTGTCTATTATTATGTTTGTGTGTTGTTATTGTTTACTTGTTTCAGGAGCTTGAAGAAGGAAGTGAGAGATTACTAGAGTGAGCAAGCAAGGACATCATCAAGCAAGATAAGCAACCAAGAGGTAGGCCCTCTTGATTGATTCTAACCTAAGGAAATATTCCATAGAATGTATTTGTTGTGGCTAGACCCATTACTGGGCTAGAGGAATTCGTTCATGTCTGCACTTATAATTTTACTTCACCACAAAGTCCTACCACACTAAACATTTCATTTTCTTGAAAAGGGGCATGCAAAGACACTTGTGGGAGGACAGAGAAGAGGTGATGCTAGGGAACCATTGAAATGTTGGACGTGTAGGGAAGACCATCGCAAGAGAGATTGTCCATAGTAGAGAGACGTTGGGTCAAGCCTTTACCATGTGCAAGAAGACCTGACAATGGGGGATGTGGCTCAAAGCATGCCAAGGATCTACACAGGACCAGATAACCGACATGTCGAACACCAAGCTTCCATAATTAAGATGGAAGGTAAGATTTATGACAAAACCATTTCTATTTTAACTGACTCAAGATCCAACTATAGCTATGTTAGCCTATAAATTATGGAGCGATGCCAATTAGCTAAGGAACCGTATGGAGAATCATGGTTTGTGAAATTAGAGACAAAAGTAAAGAAAACAGTGCAACATTAGGTAAAAGCATGCCCATTTGAGCTTAGTGGCATGCCAACAATAACAAATTTTAATGTATTTCCACTAGGAGCATATATCACACTGCTAGGAATGGATTGGTTGTATGTGCATCACACCAAGGTAGATCTTTTTGAGAAGGCAATTGAGTTATTATATGAGTCTAGGGAAATAAGGACATTGGGGAAAATTAAAAACCCACATCACTGAGGTTAAATACAACCGTGCAAGCTAAAAGAAGTCACAAAAAGGGGTGCATTCTATTTTTTTGTGAAATTAATAACAACGTTGAAGCTAATAGAAACACTAAAGGTCATGGTCAGAACATTCTAATTAAGAATCCTATTCTAAATCAATTTCAGGATGTATTTCCTGATGAGATACTAGGGTTTCCTCCTCAGGGTTCTCTATTGAATTTCTGCCAGGGACAAATCCAACATCCAAATCTCCATATAGAATGAGCACTCTAGAATTAATTGAGCTAAAGCTAGAGTTCAAGAATTGCTGGACAAAGGCTACATAAGGAAAAGTGTGTCTCCATGGGGATCACTAGTATTATTTGTGAAAATAAAGATGTCACCCTCAAGTTCTGCATAAATTACAGGAAATTAAACAAAGTAACCATTAAAAATGGGTATAGTTTTCCATGGATTGACGATCTATTTGAATTGAAGGAAGTGAATTGTTTTATGACACCGATGGGGGACTGGTAGGTGGGCCTTAACGGGATAATTGTGCTCATTAATTCTGCTGAAAAAAGGAAGGACACAAACATGCATTGTTTGGAAACATGCTTAAGTAAAAGAGGAAAAAAAATTAAGAGGCAACATGGATTGTTCTGACAAGACTAACAGGACAATGAAACCAATAGAAAAGTGGAAGGGGAAGTTGGTAACAAGATCCCATGACCAACCGAAAGGAGAAACATGGAAACTGGGCGCGATAATGATGGAGTCATAACTGAGTAGCAGAGAGAGAAAGAGAGCCATCACAACTAGGGGGGGGGGGGGGGGGGGAAACTAACAATCATTTGTAACAACGATCATGGGAGGATCATGAGAAGGTAGGAAAAATAATTGGAGAGACAAGCAAGAGAAAGGAAAATAAAGATAAAAACACATAGAGAACCACTATGTGGGGAAAGGAATCTTTGTGCAAAGAAAATAGAAAGAAGCTAGATGCAACAGATTAAAGACAAGGATTCAAGCACTGCTACAAGAACAAAAAGGGAAGAGAATTCATTCGGTTGAGCATTGGGGGTAGGAAGAACATCTCCCACATAAGAGGTAGTGGTCTATGGATTCCCTAAATGGCTAGAGGGTGGATATGGGATCATCCCTAGATTCCTTTGACAACTGGGGTGGAGCCTTTCTTCTTAGATTCCTAGTAAGAAGTGTTTTGAAGACTCCTTGATTGTTTTTTGTTGCATATAGTGAGTTATAGACTCCCAGGATTGGGTGGAACCACTGTGCAATATTGTTGATTGAGGTTGGAGGTGGTGATCCTCTAGATTCCCTAGTTTGATTGAGGGTGGAGATGTTGACCTCTATATTCCATTATAGTGTTGAGGGTGGAGATTGGAGACCTTTGGATTCCCTTGTTTTGCTAGTAGGTGGAGGTGTTTGGGCCTCTAGACTCCCTATTTCAGATTTCTGATTTAAATAGTTATGGGTGGAGGTGGGTGACCTCTGGATTTCCTAATCTAGCTTACTATCTAAAGAACTAGTGGATGGAGGTAGAGAAGCCTTTGTATTTCTAGTATTAGTTGTCAAAGCATCTAGCTAGTGGGTGGAGGTGGTGCAACCTCTGGATTCCCTATTTCATCTAGCATATTTGGTTTTATCTTTTTAGCAATCATCCTTGATCTATGGAATTTGGCTCAGGGGTGATTCGATGTAAGAAATTCTTCAGTGTAGTCCAATATAAGGTTGGGTGGAAAATCATAGTCCCAATGTTTGTTTCTAAGTTCATTTGATAAGATAAGTATTTCCTCATTCTCTTATACATCTGAATAATACATATCTTTAGTGTGATGATGTAATGCCTTGTTGATGCTAAGTTCTGAGAAATTGATGAGTAACGTTTAAATCCATAATGGTAGAAATTTTAATGATTTCTTCTATTTCTTTAATGTGAATATCATGAACTGGCCATAGTGTTGATGAGCTATTTAGTTCAACTTCAAAGAATATTGCTTACTACATGTTTTCATGAAAGAATGGGTGAAATTTTGGTATTAGATATTGGGCTTGTCTTATGTTAATTTTGAGTGCAACATGGCATATGAATTATAGTTTTTTTATGAATTGGTTTATGAATAGTGAATGGCTTGAATGGCCTAAGTTTGAAGGGAGTGGTTTAATACATGTTTAAATAAATGTTGTATAAATATTATGTGAAACCAATTTGTATACTAGGCCTTGGTATTATTGCTTTAAGCTCAAGAGGGATAGCTCATGGTCGAGATATAGGCATGTTTAATTAATTTATGAAAATATGCTAGCAAGGGAAGAAGCTCAGAAGAGATAGCATGTTATATATATGTGTTGTGGTGATGTCGTGTGTGTTTTGTGTGTTTTATATATATATTATATAGTAGATATAGACTATATAGTATATATATATATATATTATATATATATATATATATATATAATATATTATATATATATAAATATAACTATATATATATAGATATATATATATTATGTATATGCTATATTATATGTATATGTATATACACATACAGATACACGTATACTTATAAACTTTACACTGCTAGTACAGTATACCATATTACACACCGCCGAGTTTAACATCATACACGTTATACATAACACTAGCTATACACTATCAATACTATACTATATAGTATATATAGTATATACTATTATACTAAGTAGCTCCTATATATATATTTATATGTATACTCCCCTATCTTATTAGGACAGTATATAAGATAGTAAGTATATATATATATATGGCGTGGAGCTGGAAAAATTTGAAGCTTTGAGGGTTAGGCTTAAGGCCTAGAGCTTCATATGATTAAGTGCTATAACTGAGTGTTAAGCAGAAAAAGGGCTTAAGGCTGGCCAAATGATTTAAATTGCATATTAATGATGAAGATTCAATAATGAATGAACAATAGGGTCTGAAATTGAATTTGAGTTGGGGCACTAAAACTATTGGATGACCCAAAATATTGTATACAAAGAATTTTGGTTTTGTGGGGAAGTAAGGCCTTTGGTGGGACCCCAAGGCCATATAGGATAGTGACATGGGCAAGGGGTGACATGGCACTCATGTTGTGTGACACATGCCACCTTTATTCGACATTTGGCGAGTCCACAGGGGGCTAAAACAAATTGACACATGTCACTCTTAGAAGAGGCCATGTAGGGTGGGTGAAATAAGCATGACATCACCCTCTTATGAAGTCATCTCGAGCCATTAGGATTGAGGCATTGGAGGTAGTTAGAAAAATGAAAACAGAAAGAGGCTGAGATGGAGATTTTCTCTTGATGTTGACATTAACCTCTATCCCCTCAGGGCACCAAACTAGTAGGCCACTGGGTGTAGGAATGACATGCCAAGTGGTAAGGGGGTCGACATATGAGGACATTGGTGGTAGTCAATGAGAATTCACTGGAATGTCAGCCACTAGGAAGACTTGAAATTGTGTCCAAGTGTAAAGGGACGGGGGTTCAATGGTGACATACCCCGATAGATGGGAAATTATCCCTTCTGTAAATGCCAAAAGAGTTTTATCCACCTCCTAGACCATCGAAGCATTCATGTGAAGGAATTAAGGGGATTTCTAGGGTTTAAGCCTAGATTTACGTGGCAGAGCCACAATGAAAATCGCAAAGGATGACCGAGGACTCATGTACATAGCCATGTGGGAAAACCAGGATGACATGGAAAAGTCAGAGAGGTTAGAATTTAAAAGGTCATAACTTTCAATCTGGGAAGTGGATTGAGGAAAATTTTATATTGTTGGAAAGGTGATTATGAGAATAATGCAATGGCACTATTGGTTTCGGGTTTTGAAAAGGTTGAAAAAAGATAATTTTTTTTAGATCCCATCTCTATAATGATACCTTAGAAGTTGTATAAGGATAGTAGCATGCCTCCTTTCACCATTAGTTAGGTCTAAGGGGGTGTGTTATGCTTAGTATAATTTAACTAGGCATCATAAGCCACATGCATCACTATACCAAAGTAGCCATCCTCATTCAATATTGCATCAATAGAATATATATTTTGTTGTAGATTTAAGTGCATTTACAAGTCTTATTTATCATAGATTAATTGTTGTTTGAAGGTTCAATTTGATTGGAAAAATTAACCAAGAAACTGGGAGTGTCATTCACCATATTTCTTGATGAAGGTAGTCGCAACTTCTTGATAATTTTTCCATTTAGGCTTGAACCATTAAACACTGTATTTCACTAGTTTCCATTGACTACTTTTCATAGAATAGAAACATGTTTGGGAACATGCTAGCTAAAAGAGATGAATAGAAGAATATTAGTGACCACCCATTTTCAAACTCACAAATGGGAAAGGCCATAATGCATTCTCAACCCTACTACTAGGTCAAAATTGATTGGGTTGACTAAAAAACTATTGGAGTGTCCACCTATCTCTAGTGGCAAGAAAGGCCCTAGTGCATTAATCAACCATTTGGATTTAAAACCCCTTTGAACATTTTCATTTACAAGGAGTGAAATATTGATATTTTGAACATGATTGCATAGAGAACTTTGACTTGTGTGAGAAGTCTTAGTATATGCCCAATTTGAAGTGTTCACAAGTCAAGTTGGTGTGGTTTACATTCCAAGTCTATGTGACTATAATGAAAATTTTGTTTCATGCTTCCTTAAGTTATTTCCTAGTTTTGACTTAAAAGTGAAAACCAATCTAATCTAACCTCGCTAATTACATATTGTAGTGTAATTTTATAAACATCGGTTTGATATGAATATTATGTCCTAGTTTATATATCTAAATTATCCTGATAACTACTTTAGCAAGGATTTCAATGTTTGAGCAGTAGTCTCATTCGTGGATGAAATCTTCCTCAACTTCTTATAATGATTTCTAAAATTCATGTGAGGATTTATTATAGAACATTTGTACCAAAGATTCAACCTTTTATTGAACACACAAACCACCTTGTGAACCATGACCTCCACCTCCCATGCGACACTATACTCAATGGTGCATCATGGTTGTGACACTAAGTATTGATATGTATAATAAGATGTGGAGATATGAAAGTGATGAAGGCCTATCATGGGAACAAGTAGGAGCATTGAAATTAACCAACCTCATTAAAACCTAGTAGTGAGGCTAGTGAGGCAAGTGTGAGATCAAACAAAATATCTATTATCCACACATAAAATTTAGTGAGGGAATACAAAGAGGTTTAAATGTCCATGAAACAAGGGGATGAAAAGAAGAAGTGTGAAATCTCCATCATGAACAAAACTGGGAACAAGTAGAGCATCACCAATGAGTGGGATGGGAGAAGGGATATGATGTCAAATACACATTAGAGGATTGTGAAATAATTAATACATGTGTTAATCAATGGATCTTAGGAAGGAGGACCTTATGTGCCATGTGGATGGGAGATGGCATAGCACGTCACCTCCATTAATTAGATGGAGTAACAGTGGCATCACTACCGCCCCCTCCCTCATTTCATCCCTTATCATCCCATTTGTTTATTTAAAAATTGAAGTATGTAGGAGTGGGATTTGATTCACTTATGTGTTCATGGGTCACAAGATCATTTAAAATAATCTATGAGTGTGAAACCACACATTTGATTGCCACCTCAAGGTGCCCCATGGCTTCAAGTTAGCCCCTCATAGGAATTGAACTTTTCCCAATGGTGGAAAAGTTATCACCTTCCATCATTGGATCCAAACCTTTTGGATTGTGGAAAAAATAAATCTTATCCTAAATTTTAATACAAAATTTTGATAAATAAATTGAGAACAAATTGAACAAATGTTCCTAAACACAAACATGAACGCAATAATGAAAAAAAAGGAATATTAAACATTCATGAATGACAAAATGGACACAAATGAAGGAACCATTTGAATGGTCGTGAATACATGTAGAGTTCAGTTTTTCTTTATGTATGTATTAATAATAAAATTATAGTAATTCTAGATTTATATATGATTATTATTATGGATGATTTGTTTTTGATTTTTTTAATTGCAATAAAAATATCCATCTTAACTTTGGATCTAACAAGCCTCGAGGGGGATCAAATCTCTCGAAGTGCAAGCCTTTCCTCAAGTTTTGCATCCCAAAAAGAGGTTTTCACCTTTAGGGGTTTGATCCCTCTCGATTATTGATAGATCCAGAGTTAAGATGGATCAATGATGGTTAAAATATGTTTATGGTGTGTTTATATTAACATTTATTATGTATATGGAAAAACATATTTCTAAATATGAAGATGGATTCATGAATTCATCTGCCCAGACTAAGATATATCAACGTTGACTATAATATGTTTATGTTTGTGTTTTTGGCATTATGACTAATGTGTTTTCTTTAATGGAAACCTACTTGATAAAAGTGTCAACATGATGGTTTTGCATATGATAATAAGAGATAGACATAGGAATATCAGTTCAGAGATAGAGGAATGATAAAAGTGAAGTTTAGGGAAGTATACATGAATCCTGTGAAGAGAATCTGCATATATACACATGTATGATGAAGAGGAGTAGCATACATTTTTCGTACCATGGTATTATGAATACTGTGAGTCTTTACCATGGTATTGGCCCATAGGAATGAGAGTGACAACATATATTTGATCTCGTCAAAGAATTCCATCAACATTACTAAGGGATTGAACTAAGGTATTGGCCAAGGCTTATACTATATATGGAGATGGAGGTCAAGTGTTAGAGTGTGCATGTGATGGATTATTTATGAATGAATTGATCTAAAATAGATATGCACTAGGGTGCATGGAGACAAATTAGATGTAGTAGATCTGAAATGACCACATATTAAATAATCTATTTATGGTTTGATAGATCTATGATGATGATATTATGATGTGTGTCTGTAGCATTTTGCATGATGATACTTGGGTTTGACATATGTTGTGTTGCAGCGAAGGTATGAATTAGTGATTACAGATTAATACGTGAGATTTCCATTGAGAATTCATGTACATACACAAATTTTCTTTTGGGTAGTCGCATATATATTCTACAGTATGAACATATATGTATGTAGGTGTGGTGAACGATAAGCGCGTAGATATGTGGATATGCTTTATAAGATTCGCTTACATATGATAGGATTTTTTAGTATGAGATGTTAATGATGTATGATCAATTATGTTTTGTTTGTTTTTGTTTGTTGATGATGTCTGTCTCATGATAATTTGTGTTTGATAGTTATGGTTGGGTTGAATTGTTTATGGAATGATATGTTGACTAGAGATGGTGTTACTCTGTGATGATATGTATCTAGTTTAGTGATCTATGATGGGTTTAGTATGTGAGTTAGTGGTTGATTCAGTGTTTGACAGTGATTTAGACTAAGTTGTTCAGTATTTTGAGATATGTACGTAGGTCCTCTTAAGGAGAAGTGTGTACATACATGGGTATGACTCAGAACAATAACATATATATTATGGCGTATGGTTGATTAGGGTTTGTAGTAGAAACAATTGGTTGTTGTGATGAGTCACAATGTTTGGCTTATTGGTGAGTAGTTGTGCATTGATATGATCTATCCTCATACAGTTTGATCTAGTTGTATTGATTGCTTAAGATTTAGTGATTTCTTTGATGATTCAGTGATTAAGTGATTTGATACCGTGACTGATTTTAGTATTGGGATTAAATGATGATAGTGGGTCCAATATGAAAATATAATGAAAAGTTTCCTATAGGTTTGATATTTTGGGTCAAGTGGATCTAGTATGAAATATTGTGAAATGTGGTCCACAAAGGTGCTAAGGGTTAGAGCCTTCAGTGAGGAAGTCGAAGCTTCCTTCCATTTGTAGCTGGCAAATCTGATTAGGAGGTTGGAGCTACCTTCTGGTAGGTGCCGATAAACGAGATCAAATGGTTGGATCTCACTTCTAGTGGGTGCTTGTTATAGCACCATTTACCACTCTTGGTAGATTTGATGCTCTAGTTATGGCCTAGGGCAACCCTTCCTTTCCAAGCTTGGTCCAAATTCTAAAAAACAGTGTTTTATTTCCCATACACTACTTTGCCCTATGTTAAAGGCGTGTACATGTGGGTCAGTATATACCCAACCCGTATATATGTGTTAAAACATTTAAAAATAATAAATCTCCTTAAACTAGGGTGGCGTTTACAAGTTTTACCTGTTACTCACCTACTACAGCCCGTGGCCCAACTGTTTCCCAACTGAAAAAAACGAATTTGGAAAAGTATAAATAAACCTCCATGGGAAGGCCTAAGGAGGAGAAGAGATGAGATATTGATATTATAGTTGATTGATACTTGATCAAGTCTAAAGATATCCCTATGCCTCCTGCACTCCCCAAGTTATAGGAAAACTTTGTTTCCTCTTTTGAGATGTCCTTCATCCTTCTTATGACATCCTTGTGTGTATTGATGGAGGAAGATTGTTGAGGGAGGGATAGGACGAATCCAGAGGATGGTTCCACTTGGAGCTGGAGGAAGATTTAGGTTGTAGTTTTCCACCTGTCATTTAGCTTACATCAATAAATAAATTTTGTTATGTTCCTGATATTTATCGTGTTTATGCATTGATCCATGTTGTGATTTTCTTATAAATCTTATATTTAAATAAGTAATTGTTCATTTTATTATATGATCTAACATGTATATCATGAACATGCTTTCTATTACTGTTGTTGCATATGATTTTCTTGGATAATTTATAGGTCTTAAAGGCATCAAAAGAAGTAGAGGGTTTGAACCCTGTGGGATCGATCCAAATGTAGGACATCCAGGTAATGCCACTTCTTCCCAGTTTAGTAGTTTAAGCATTTAAATTGTTTGCCTATGCATTTCTTACTGTTGTATGCCCTCCACTATGTTGGGGCTTTCAACCCAAGTCCTTAGGGTGTTCCGACCCGGAACAATGCTGGAGAACGAGAGAAGGTTGTAACCTTTTGCAAGTGGGTGCCTACATATTGGTATGAGTCTGCACTAGTACAAGATTGTAATATGTTTTCATTTATAACAAGATAAAGACAAAGATGACGACAACAATGATTTTCTCCTACATTGGGTTTCCACCTAAAAATCTTGGTGTCCTCATGTGTTGTTGTATTGCTTATGTGTGATGGTTTATTCTATTCTTACCACTCATGTTTACTGTTTAATTAAAGGTTAATGAAGTAATGATACCCTGGTTAAAGTATAACAAATGATGAAATGTATGAAAAGATAATTAACTGGATATACGTTGTTTTCCTTCATCATAGTCAGGTACATACGCTGGTTTACTTAATGAAAGTAGCATACTTAAATTAGAATAAGAAATTGAAAGGTTTAAGTGAGTTTTAAAACATTGATTCACTGTTGATTCAAAAGAAGACAGGTTAGAAGAAATTTTTGATCTTAGAAGAAAACTTGATCTTTCTTTGAAAAAGATTACTAATATTAAATATAGTTTGCAAGCATATGATAACAAGGATCATATTAATATTGCTTTAGAATCTAAACAATATTTTGATTGTCTTGAAGCTGAGATCGTCTCTCTAAGAGAAAATCTTGAAAAATCAGACAAGAGAAATGAAGAGCTACTTCAAGCATTTGAAGGAAAAGAGAATGGGTTGAAGGAAGAGATTCTCAATTTAAAGGAGAAAGTGGAAGAAGGAAGAAATGTTGAAGAAGGAATGAAGAAGAAATATCTAGAAAACAAAGAACAATACCAAAGAATGGAGGTTGAGGTTAATATTCTAAAAGGTAAATTAGAAGAAAAGGATAACATTTGAGATTTCAAGATAGTACTAATATTTTGGATAATATTCTTATTAGTCAAACGTCTCCCACCATTAAATCCAGTCTTGGTTTTCATGAAATTGTAAAAGGAGAATCTAGTTCATAGGCTTGTATAAGGATCTTGAAAGATAACATTATGAAATCTAGAATTCTTGTCAAAGAGATAAGAGGTCAACCAGATCAACATCCAAAGAAGATGAATTTTAAAAAGAAATAAAATGCTCCCAATAATAGAGACTTTAATCGATTCTCTCATCTAATCAATAATGTTGAATTCTTTATATTTCATAATTATTGACATGTTGTATCCAATTGCAGAAACAAATTGTTTCAATCTCAAGAAAATAACCGCTCCACTAGAAGATCATCAACTCCTAGGTACTCGAGTTTCTTTAAGGGATATTGTATTTCTTGCAACATATTTATTCACAAATCTATTGATTGCAATAGAAGGAATATGAGACAAAAATATTATGATTCCTTTGCTCCCTTTTCTGGTCATATAATATGTTATGCTTATAACAAATTTGGGCATGTAGCAAAATAATGTAGGAACAAATCAATGAATTGCCAAAGAAAACATGGAAAACAATCAGACATAGTCAAAAGACTTGAGAAAGATGGATCCACCAAAATTTCTCATAATAAGCAAAAAGAAGAAGAACAAATAAGGTGTGTTATTTCTATCTGTTCGTTTGAATATGAAGAAAAATGGTACATAGACAATGAATTATCTCATCACATGACTAGAGATAAGAGTAAGATGGAGCCTCTCAAGAAAAACCAAGATGGTAAAGTTATTCTTGGAAATAGTGCTCCAACAAAAGTTATGAGAGAAGGTAGAGCCATAATTAATAAACATAGAAGAGCAGTTGATACTTTATTAGTCCAATGGCAGATCAAGGAGATATAATTGTGTTTACATCAACAAAATGAAAGGTTATGGATGAAGAAACTGGAAAAGTCATAGTAAGGGGATACAAACATCCAGACAGATTATACGTGTTTAAAGAAATGAATTCTCACATACATGAGGAGGATTCAGACTCAGGGTAAAATTAGATAGTCTCTACTACAATACATTGTTCTTAAAATAATACTTCACACAATGACTGCAGAAGTGATGTGAGGTACATAACCTCATGAAGATTAGGAGATGATTATAAGGTCCTTAGGACCAATGATTTATGATCTCAAGGGGATCTATACATATTCTTTGATGATAATTCCCATGTTGATTTGATATTCATGTTGTTTACATTACTGATAGTGCATTTGATGTAGTAACAATGAACATGAACATACAATATAGGCTTAGGGGAAGCTGTGGTTATGAAAATTCAACATTTTAATTTCTATATGCAGATCTCCTGAAGGAAAGTCGCATACATACACAATTTTTGATCTAGACAGTCATGTATGTTTCTTTGAGATGAAGAAACAATGGGATAGACTCAAGGAGAGGTTATGATATGCTTTAGTTAGTTATTATTTGGATTTCTAGTTCTGACATTGGTTGGTTACGGTCTGTTGATGCTCAAATACTACTTAGAAATGGTGCTGACTTATGATTGTTTTTTAGTTGTTGCAATATGGCATTGTTGATTTGGTTCTTTTGATGGATTTTCTATTTGATGAAGATGGATATGATCAGACTTGATAGTGAATAGTTGGCATAGGTTCAGGGGAAAATTCTCTATGCTTCTAATAGTGCATTGTTGGCATTATGTTTTCTTGAGAATTCCTAGTTGCATAATGGTGTTCATGAAAAATATATATCATTGATGATGTTGTTGAAGACACATATGTTGTTGAAGTTTTGATATACTGCTTAAGTTGCACTAAGTAAAGTTGATTCTACATAATACACATGATAAAGAATATGTGCATGCTATAGTTAATGACTCACTCACTACTAGTTGACATTTATATGTTATTTTCATTATGCCTTATATAATGCACAAGGTACATTTGGTGAAGTTATGGATGACACCTACATTTTTCTTCAGTTGCATAGTTGTTATGATTAGATTTATGATTCCCTTTTCTTTCACACTTGGTAATGATGTATGAACATAATATGCTACATATGGTTTGTTGCTTGAGGATTGTGGCTCTTTGTATGTAAAACATGTTGATCCATATGATATGAGATCAAGAATATGGGTTACTAACAAAGCTTGAGTGCAGAGTCTTATGCTTGGTTGATGATGATGAGTTCATATTGCTATCTCTATGTCATAAGTTATCAATGATGGATGGTTACTTGAGTTGCATATTGGTGAAATTGTTTATGGTGTGATATTTATTATCGCATGAAGATAATGTTCCAAGAGAATGATATTTCTTCCTATGAATTATAACTCCTCATACATGAAGAAAAAGCAGGGTACATGAATACAAGAGGTTGGTTATTGATATACTTATGCTATAACTGCTTGATGCTTGAAAGATTTGGTGACATGGTGATGTCGATGAAGATTGATGCTACATTGTCTTATCTTACTTTCTTGGTTCTCACATATTTTTTTGATGCATGAAGAGATATGTTGTTGCATTGCAAAAGTATATTTTTGATGTATGTGGATTATGGATCTTAGGGAAAGAGCGAGTTGACCTTGATGAGGTCAAGTGGATGAGTTGATAAAATATCTCTATAGAACAATCTTTTGTCGCTCCAATTTGGTATTGCAGCATACTCGGCCACAAGATGATGATATTGAAGCTACACTGTGTTATCTTGCATGTTGATGATGAGAATGTGCATGATGTTGTTCATGTTGCTACTTTGTTCTTGCTACCTCATGGTTGAGGTCCTTGTCTTTGGTTATAAATGTAATATCTGTCTCTTAATGTAAAGGTCATGTAAATACCCATGATGTAATCATTGTAATATTTAGTCATGTTTGGACTATTTGGGTCAAGTTAATTATGTATGTAATCCCATTATTTTGGGAATTTGATGTAAAGTTGAATCAAATATGTAACCCCATTGTATTGGGTGATTGATGTAAGCATGAGTCCTTGGTGATATGAAAGGTAATATTTGTTTGAGTCATAGAGTCATGTACTTCATTGAAAATATTCCAGAAATTCAACATATGCTCAGGGGGAGCATGGTCAATGTTCATATTCATCATATCAGACCTGCAATGACCCTCTCTATAAAGGGAGAAAGAAGTCTTTATTCAAAATTGGTCAGCCCTTTGCCCTTGATGTCAAAGGGGGATAGTAGCTTGGTGTTTGGAAAAGGGTTCTTGGAGTGAAGCTTGGTGTGCTCACAAATGTCCTTGCAAGTATTTACAGATAGTGGTAACCAAACATCAATGTGGTTGCCATCAAGTGCAAGGGGGAAGTTATTGGCATTATGACTAATGTGTTGTCCTTGATGGCAACCTACTTGATAAATACGTCAACATGATGGTTAAGCAGATGCCATGAGAGAGATAGACAAATGAATATTAGTTTAGAGACAAAGGAAAGATAAAGGTGAATTTATGGAAGTATATGCAAGTCATGTGAAAAAAAGCCACATACATACATAGGTATGATCAAGAGGAATTACATACAGTTTCCGCACCATGGTATTATGAATACCAGGGGTATTTACCATGGTATTGGGCCATAGTAATGAGTGCGACAATATATATTTGATCCTCTCAAAGAATACCATTAACATTACTAAGGGATTGGACTAAGGTATTGGGTAAGGCTTATACTATATAAGGAGATGGAGATCAAGTGCCAGAGTGTGCATCTGATGGATTATTTGTGAATGACTTGATATAAAATATTTATGCACCAGGGAGCATGGAGATGAATCATATCTAATAGATATGAAATGGCCACATATTGAATAATCTATTTATGTTTTGATAGACTTGTGATGATGATATTATGATGTGTGTCTGTAACCTTTTGCATGCCAAGATTTGGGTTTGACAGATGTTGTGTTGTAGTGAAGGTATGACTCAACGATTATAAATTTGTACATGGATTTTCCATTGAGAAGTCATGTACATATGTGGATCTGCTTCTGGGTAGTCACCTATATATTCTAGAGTATGGAAAAATTGGTATACAGGTGTGGTGAATGATAAGCACATACATATGCAGATATGCTTTATAAGAGTCGCATACATATGCTAGGGTTTTGTAGTATGAGCTGTTAATGGTGTTTGATCAGTTCTGTTATGTGCGTTGCCGGCTGTTAATGATGTCTCTCTCATGATAATTTGTGTTTGATAGTTCTGGTTGGGTTGAATTGTTTATGGAATGATATGTTGACTAGATATTATGCCACTGTGTGATGATCTGTATCTGTTTTAGTGATATGTGATGGGTTCAATATGTGATTCAGTGGTTGATTCAGTGTGATAGTGATTTAGACTCAGTTGTTCAGTATTTTGCGATTTGTATATAGGTCCTCATAAGGAGAAGCACATACATATGTAGGTATGACTCAAAAAAATAACGCATATATTATGGCATATGGTTGATCAAGGTTTGTAGTAACAACAGTTGGTTTATATGATGGGTAACAATGTTTGGCTTATTGATGAGAAGTTGTTGATTGAAATGATCTATCATGATTTAGTTTGATCTAGTTGTATTGATTGATTAATATTTAGTGATTGCTTCGATGATTCAGTGATTAAGTGATTTGATAAAGTGATTTGTTTTAGTATTGTTATTCGGTGTTGGGCTTAAATGATGATAGTGGGTCAAGTTTGAAAATATGATGAAAAGTGGCCTATAGGTTTGATTTTTTGGGTCAGGTGGATCTAGTATGAAATATGATGAAACATGGTCCATAGAGGTGTTGAGGGTTGGAGCCTTCAGTGAGGAAGTCGAAGCTTCCTTTCAGTGGTAGCTAGAAAATATGATTAGGGGGTTGGGGCTCCCTTCTAGTGGGTGTTGGGGAATGAGAGAATGTTGTAGTCTTCTGCAGGTGGGTGCCTTCGTACTAGTATGAGTATGTGCCAATACACGATTGTAAGATATTTTCCTTTATAATAAGATGAAGATAAAGATGATGGCATCAATGGTTTTCTCCCACATTGGGTTTCCACCTAAAAATCCTAGTGTCCTCATGTGTTTTTGTATTTCTTATGTGTGATGGTTTATTCTGTTCTTACTTCTCATGGTTGCTATTTAATTAAAGGCTAAGGAAGTAATGATAAACTCTTTAAAGTAGAAAATATGATGAAATGTATGAAAATATAGTTAACTAGATATACGATATTTTCCTTCATCATAGTTGCGTACATACATTGGTTTACTTAATGACAATAGTGTATAGAAATCTGAATAAGAAATTGAAAGGTTTAAGTGGATTTTAAGATACTGATTCGCCCCCTAGATTCATGAATTCATCTGCCCAGATAGTGATAGTCTTCAAAGAGTTTATTTGTTGCTAGCATTGTGGTGTAATATAAAATTTTAATTTAATATTTTAACATATTATTATTATTGGAGTTGCAATATAATGAAACCCTATAAACAAACTTAGTACTATGCAAAGGCACACATAAATGGTTTATTCTTTTGTAGCTCATAACCCTCACCATAAAATTATAATTTAATATAAGGGTTTTAAAAAGTCAATACACATATAGGTTTTAGTGTGTTTTCCCTAAAACATGAGGTTTCTTGAATTCTTATCACATCCTTGAACCTAAAATTAATTTTTAATATAGGGGTTTTAAAAGCTCAATGCATGTATAGGTTATAATGTTTTTAAACTAAAATATGTAGCTAGTTAAATTTTTCACAAATCACATCTTTGACCCTTAAATTATAATTTAATATATGAGTTTTAAAAACTCAATACACATATACCTTATAGTGTTTTTTACATGAAACATGTGATTGGTTAAGCATTGACCCTAAAATTATAATTTAATATAAGAGTTTTAGAAAATCAATACACATATAGCTTGTATTGTTTTTTACATGAAACATGCAGCTAAAGTACAAGTTTTGAAACACCAAACATTGTACGAGTTTTGTTAACAAACTTGTCCCTCCACCACCTACAAAATGTTTTACAATTATGTTACCAAAATTTCCCCCCCACCACCTACAACTCTTGTATGAATTCTATTACCAAACTTGTCCCTTCACCACCTACCTCCAAATTTGTTAGAATGCTTGGTTTAATTTTTTTAATTCATTTATTTGAATAAAAGTAAAATTCATTGAAATTTTATGCCTTTAAATAGGTTACACTAGAGCACTTAATTACAATAATAAATTGAAATATATTTATTTAAGTGATTGAAGACTTCCATAGTTATTCATATTGTTATTGGGGACCAAAGAGTTTAGTAATTAAACTAATGCTAAAGAGCTAATTTATAAGATAAAAGAATTTAGATATTTATTGGATTAATAGTAAAAAAATGATAAGTTAAATTAGAAATCACAAATTCTACACAATGCTAATCTAGAAATTCCCAACAACAATATATTTATTTGTAAAATAAAATGTTGTGTAATTTAAATAGAATTTAAAAAGAATATAGATTCCAAATATATATATATATATATTCTTAAGAAAAATAATTTCAATGAGAAGCGATCTATGGATAATCTGAAGCAATTAAGATGTTCAAAGCAGTGAGGACTAATAATATTTCTAAATGTAATCAATTATAATACTAAATCATGACTTCCAAGATAAAAAAATAATTTCCAATGAAAAAGCATTCTACTCTCTTTGAACCATTAAGTGTGTTTTATCATTAAACCAAGATGAAACATAATGAGTGGTTCAAAACAAGTGGACTAGGGGAGGGATGCCATTACCTGTGCACCCTCCCTGCCACGTCGCCTACTGCGACATGAACCCACGTGAAGTTAGTACAACACATGTCCAACGTGGAGGTCCACGTGTTGGGCATTGTGTCATCACCTTAAAACACCTTTCTGCACTATGTTGAGGGTTCATTATGCGTCATTTGTGCAATGTTCATTTTTCCCTTTGTTTTTCTATTCAGGTCCTATTGTTCAGCAAAGCCCTCCACTGAAGATGGCATAGGACGGCCCTAGAACCTGCATGCTTTATCCTCTAACCAAGAGCTGATGTCTGCCATTGTTCAAGGTTACACATCCATGGTTGGAACAGGGTTTCTAGCTTTCTTGTGGTTTTCTGCCTGGATTTGTTGGTGATTCTAGACCGCCGATGGTTTAAGGTTTCTTTGGTGGTGGTTTAATTCGCAGTTTTTGTCATTTAGGGAGGAGCCAGATGTAGTTTTAGCGAGTTCGAGGTCGAAGGTTGTTTTAACGGGTAATTACATGTTTTGTTCATTTTTTCTATTGTCTAATGGCTTATTTCCAACTCATTGTAGGTGTGGCGAGCTCCGGAGAAGGTCTGGCGAAGGTGTGGTGAGCTCCGGAGAAGGTCTGGTGAAGGTGTGGTGACTATCCATGGCCTCTATCCAGTAGGATTTTAATCCTACCAACTATTTCTATGTGTTTTTCAACACAAAACACCTTATTGGAATTTTTGTTAACTTTGCATGGCAGGTTTTGAGGGTTTAGGGTTTTTCATGTTAGGGGTTTAGGGTTTTGTAGGTTAGGGGTTTAGGGTTTAGTGTATTTAACTCATTCTTTTCTTTCTTTGGTCTCTTGGTCTTTGAATTTAGATTTAAATGAGGGTTTTGTTCTTTCTTTTGTTTTCTTTAAAACCTTTGAACCTTTGATTGTCAATGGTGACATATCTCTGTGTATAAGGTTTCTATTTTCTAACTGCATTCTTTGTTTCTCTGTTCTCTGGCTTTGAAAAATTTTGGAATCCCTGTATGCTTCTCATGATTCGCAGGCTCCAAATAGAAAAGGGCATTTGGGTTTAGATCACACCCTTGCAAATATAGCATAATTTTTTGTTAATGTACACTATGAAGGTTTTGGTGCCAAAATAGTTTATATGGAAAGGGGCATTTGGGTATAGATCATCGCCTGGCAAATATAGAAAATTTTCCCTATGCTGTTAAGATTTTGGTGTCAAATTGAGATAAATGGTTAACTTCATACTGATATAAGCTCTAACCTTTGAAGATGAGCCATGGCTTTTCTGTCAAATTGAGGTAATGGTTAACTTCATACTGATATAAGCCCTAATCCTCAAAGATGAGCCAGGGTTTTTCATTATTGTTATATGATCCCTTTCCATGTCCACCACTGACCTAGGCACTGGTTCTCCTTATCCCTCTTCATTCAAGCCTCACCTCACATCCATTGCTAGCGCTGCATTCTAAAAGGCCAGGCCAATCAGAGTGACGCATCGTCTCACTTTATCAAAAGAATGGAGGGATCCCATGTTTTTGGTGAAATCATGTAGGCCTGTAAACATGGTTCCCCTCATCAAAACTGGAGCCCAACGATACCCAAATTGAAAATATAAAACCATAAACTCCTTGACAAAAGATAAATACAGAATATGTTTCTTCAGTAGTATGCATCTCACTGTCTTTGTGTAGCTTTGGGTTAGGGATTGAAGATTTATGCACAAATATTTCTAAACTTATCACTGAACAACAACGAATTTAGATCTCTGGCCCTCTAGTCAAATCTCAGTCCTTTGCTACTACTGCACAATGCATAAACCTCTAAATTTTGTATGTATTTGACCTTCCTTAGAAAGTTCAAGACTATGCTAGATGAAACCTCCTCAAATAGATCAATACTCACAAGATGCTTCTAGCGACTTCAACCTTCCTTAGGATATCAATTCTATGTTGGTCGCAAACATAAGATTAGAGATAGATCCAACAAAAACTTGATTGATGCATAAGAGGACTAGAAATTCCTCCTTGCCTATTAAATTTATGCTATTGCTCTCCCCGCAATTCCTATGTCTAGGCCTCTTTGTCAGTTTAATTTTTGCAAAAAAAGAAAAAAGTTGTTCCTCGTGTGTAGACTTGCAAGTCCAATTTATAAATTTATATAGGCAATGTCTTCGACAGAAATCCGCCTGAACAACTTTTGCCAATGGATATACACAAGGAAAAACAAGTGAGGGTGTTTATCGTTGAAAGGAAAAGAGATGTGCATAAAGGGCGCAGAATGAAAACAAACGCCTATTCTATAAGATTCCTTCCCTCTGCAGAAGCAGTGCATTTTATCAAAAATAAAATGTACAATAAGACAAGTGACACAGAGGAACAAATGGATTCTAGTCAATTCGAACAAGATAGTAGAGAATATGGTAGAATTCCAAAACTTTTCATTATGCCAGCAACATTTATACCTTGCAAGGAAGACATACAGAAAGCTTATTGTATAGAGATGGCAGAGAAAAACAAATGGAATGCTATCTCACCTTTAAGTTTCTAACTATCTTCTTTCCTAAGATAGTGAAAGATCCATTTCTTGACATCTGCTTATTTGTGGAAGATTTCAATATAGATTTGCTAATAAAAAGAGAAATGGTCACCAAAGATGCAGAGCGTTTGTCACTAAAGACATAAACATTACTGCAAGGGTATATGAAAATCTGTTGCCAAGACACCGGGGGAATAAGATTCAAAATAACAAAGGCTAGTCAAATTGAAAAGTTGTTTATACAATGTATATAACATATACCATAGTTCTCATGACTGATTCATTTAATTTCATTAATTTGGTAATTGCATGCAGGACATTCAAAAGATCAGAGGTTTAGTGAATTTAACGATACATTGCATATCCTGAAAGTCTGCGTAATTCATTGAGAATTCTTAAACTCTATTCTTTATAACCCTGAGAATCTTGTAAGACTTCTACATTATAATAGACTATAGATGTTCCTTCTAAAATGGATTTTGGCTACAATGTCGCACACATTATGAAATAAAACAACCTAGGTTGTAAACCAAAATGTTTCTGTGACAAGAAAAAGATACAATCCATCCAAAATCCACATCATAATGTGGTTAGAACCAAAAACATA
>APFE030381029.1:72332-100535 GCA_000404065.3 Pinus taeda | reverse complement strand
TCACTTGTGTTGTGGGCGGTGGCGCTCCAGCCGACCCCCCAAAATATGTGTAACGCACCCCTTGTAATGCGCTTGGAACCTGTCAGCCATCTCGCAACGCCCTTGTGCTAAGTCGAGTATAAACCTCCCTCCAACGCACTCGTTCCATGCATCATTTGGAAGTGTCGTTAACCGTCGTTCGGACTTTCGTCGCAACTGTTTACTGTTTCGTCGCATTTTCTGCGATGAACCGTCGTATCTCACGCCCGCCCATGCTCGTGCACGTCCACCCAGTGCATGCTCGCCCGGGCGCCCGGCGCCCGCCCGTCGCACAAATCCCAGGGCGGTACATCCTCCTCCACCTGAAGTCGTCGTCCTCGACAACATCCCAACTCCAAGCATGAATCCATGATGTCGACTCCCCTCACATATGTGGCAAACATCCTGCAACATATGTAGGCCTCCATCTCCACCATTTCTCATCTAAGTGACCAACTGCCACCAAGATAGTCCATACCAAAGTATGTCAACGATGTCCATGATCATCGATCACCTGCCACAATTTCTCCATGCTGCTCTCCACCGTGAAAGGCTGCCCCTTTCAATCATCAAGCTACATGTCCACTGCAACAAAGTGTCCACTCCATCATGTCCATCATCTCCATCATGTGCAAATTGCCCATGATATATCAACAAGTGTTAACACACCTCAATCATGTGTCAACATCTCATCTCAACAATCGGAAGTCCTCTCAATCCATGACAATCAACCATCATGTCACAATCTCCACATGCTGCTCCACCGTGGAAGGTTGGTCCCTCCATCTCAAGCTACATGCTCATTGCAAAATGTAGTGTTGACCCCATCATGTGTTGTTCCCATGTGAACCTGCTGCCATGATACTCCAACATAATGCCAACATATCTGTGTACACTACATGTCCCCATGTCTGAACTAGTTGGGTAGCTAATCCAACCATCGCGCCCAAACCATGAGAATGCACATCCTCATGCCACCATTAGTTGTTCCTCAAAGCATCCCGCCACATCCTGAACTCGATCAAGAATCCATCCATGAGTAAACCATGCTCAGGTCCATGAAGTAGTCCTCATCTCATCTGTAACATGTCCATGATGTTTGGTGTCAATGTGCTATATGAAGTCAACCACATCAATCCCAACATCATCCATAAGTGTGCCTCCTCCATATGAAGAGACCATCTCATCAAAATCCAACTCTCGGTTTGCCACATCCATGTCCATGAAGCTACCTCCATCACATCTGCAATGTGCCATCCCTCAAGTCAACCAAGTGCTCTAAGAGAACACTTCTCCATCAAGTGTCAAGTGTCTCAAGAGAGCACCTCATCACCAAGTCAAGTGCCTCAAGAGAACACCCTCCTCATGTCTCCATGTGCTGCCCATGATCAAAGATCAATCAGCTCCCATGTGTAAAGGTAGTTGAGTCTCGGCTCAACCCATACCCAAGTGTAGCCACCAAGGTATCATCATCATTGTAACCCCATCACCTCAAAGTGCCTCATATCAATCCTCTACATCAAGTCACTCTTTCAAGCCATGCCCATACATGGGGTTTGAAAGTGTGCATCCCATACTGCACCAAAGACTCTGCCCTCAGCTCCTCAATGCATCAGATCCTCTAAGTCCACCATATATGAAGTCCCCTAGAAGTCACAACAATCTCATGTCATCATGAGCTCCATAAGTCATCCCCAACCAACATCTCAGCAAGCATGCAAGTCTCCACCCAAAGGTCTCTGCAAGATGCCTCAGCTCTCCATGTAGTAAGAATGCTCCATAGGCTTCTCACAACTCCATCCAAGTCCATGGCTTTGTTGCACAAGAGCGTACAACCTCTCCATAGTCTCACAAGTATAAGTCTCCATGTCACATACGTAAATCCATCTGCTCAACATCCATGCCTAGTTACACCTCATTGGATGCCCATAAGTGACATCTCCACAAGTGCACCTACAATATGTCCCTGCATAAGATTGCCATGCTTCATGTTTCCAACCTGATGTCCATGACTAAGTTGTCCATGTAGTCCACCCAGGTAGGCTCATCACAACCATCGGTCATCCCTATCCAAGCTACCATCTTCGGTTTAGTGAACTTGGTCACCAACCATATCATCATGTCATGAGTTTCCTTCATCATAGCTCCTCCACCTAAGTGCCACCAAGACTATGAGAAGTCCACCAAAAACATCATCATCACATGAGTCTCTCCATCATAGCTCCTCCACCAAAGTGTCCATCAAGACTATCTCTTGGTCTCTGCCATGAGAAGTCCACCCAAGCTTTGTCATTACGTGTCCCTCCCATCATAGCTCCTCCACCAAAGTTTCACCAAGACTATCTCTTGGTCTCGGCCATGAGAAGTCCACCCAAGAGTGTGCCCCTCAAACTGTCCATGGGTCATGCCCGGCACACTCTTAGGGTTGTTTGTGACCTTATGGTAGAAGGTACAAAGGCCCGTGACAAGGGTGGAACTTGATGATCGTTGTGGAGGAGTGAGTTGTGCTTTAGCCACATGGCTAAGTGCCCGTCATGACTCATGGAAAGATTTAAGGGCGCACACTTGGTTGGACTTCTCATGGCCGAGACCAAGAGATAGTATTGATGGACGCTTTGGTGGAGGAGCTATGATGGAGAGACTCATGTGATGATGATGTTTTGGGTGGACTTCTCATAGTCTTGGTGACACTTAGGTGGAGGAGCTATGATGGAGGAAACTCATGACATGATGATATGGTTGGTGACCGAGTTCACTAAACTGAAGATGGCAGCTTGGATAGGGATGATCGATGGTTGTGATGAGCCTACTTGGGTGGAATACATGGAAAACTTAGTCATGGACATCAGGCTGGAGACATGGAGTATGGCAATCTTATGCAGGGACATATTGTGGGTGCACTTGTGGAGATGTCACTTATGGGCATTCGATGAGGTGTGCCAGGCATGGATGTTGAGCAAATAGATTTTCTTGTGTGACTCACATTAGGTGGACACTTAGGTGGAGATAGCTTCATGGACATGTTGCAGATGAGATGAGGACTACTTCATGGACCTGAGCATGGTTTACTTGTGGATGGATTCTTGATCGAGTTCAAGATGTGGCAGGATGCTTTGAGGAACAACTGATGGTGGCATGAGGATGTTCACTCTCATAGTTTGAGCGGATGGTTGGATTAGCTACCCAACTAGTTCAGACATGGAGACGCGTAGTGTACAAAGATATGTTGGCATTGTGTTGGAGTATCATGGCAGAGTTCACATGGGAATGACACATGATGAGGTCGACACTGTATGTTGCAATAGGCATATAGCTTGAGATGGAGGGGCCAGCCTTCCATGATGGAGCAACATGTGGAGATTGTGACATGATGGTTGATTGTCATGGATTGAGAGGACTTCCGATTGTTGAGATGAGATGCTGGCACATGATTGAGGTGTGTTAACACTTTTTGACATATCATGGGCAGTTTGCACATGATGGAGATGTTGCACATGGTGTAGTGGACACTTTGTTGCATTGGGCATGTAGCTTGATGTTGAAAGGATCAACCTTTCATGGGGAAAGCAGCATGCAGAGATTGTGGCAGGCAGCCGGTGGTCATGGGCATCTGATATATGACATACCTTGGTATGGATTATCTTGGTGACAGTTGGTCACTTAGATGAGACATGGTGGAGATGGAGAGCTACATATGTTGCAGGACGCTTGCCATATGTGAGGGGAGTTGACATCATGGATTGATGCTTGGAGTTGGGATGTTGTTGAGGATGACAACGACTTCAGGTGGAGGAGGATGTAATGCCTTAGAGGAATGTGACGGGCGGATGCCGGGAGAACGGATGGGCGTCGGGCGAACGGGCGGGCGCCGGGCGAATGGGCGGGGGCCGGGCGAATGGGCGGGCGCGCATGACAAGCGCGTGCCAAACGGGTGCACGAAGGCACCCTCGCACAAAATGTGACGTTACGACTGCAGCAAATGCGACAATATCATGACAGCGAGTGAGCGACTTGGAGAAGTGGCCGAGCGTTGGAAGATTTATATGGCATTGAGAGGGGACTTGCATGAGGGCATCAATCGCAACCAAGTAATCATGTTATTATCCTTTATACTTAAAGAAGCCCATACTCATTCATTAACCATCGCAATTATAAAACAAGAACAATAATTGCAACAATTATAAAGGGGAGGGGCAACTCCCCGTAACGTGA
Source organism: Pinus taeda (assembly GCA_000404065.3). Classification (NCBI taxonomy): domain Eukaryota; kingdom Viridiplantae; phylum Streptophyta; class Pinopsida; order Pinales; family Pinaceae; genus Pinus; species Pinus taeda. The sequence continues at coordinate 96,305 of APFE030381029.1, read as the reverse complement.
GTCTGCCCAACCATTTATTAAGAATATCAGTTTTACAATATGATGCACAAGTGTGCTTGGCAAAGTCCAAGGCCAACACTTAACCAAATTTACAAGATAGACAATCTGTCTTTACAACAGTTTTATGCTCTTTCGTACACAGAACGGTGCTCACATGAGTCACCTATAACTCTCTGCCAAATCTGCATCAAAACCATACCTCAGAATTCACCCTGCACAACCTTCGTCTTACTTCCAAGTTATAACCCGGTCGTACAAGATCCTAAGGCAAATGTGCATGAGAAGTGCGCACTTCCTCTCTTGTGCGTAGATCCTACTTGCCTTTCCGAAGTTGTGTGATGACTTTCGTTGGTTTCCAAATGAACGCTTGAACGCACATATATATACGCTTGGCAGCGTGGGTGGAGTGGCTTGGCGAAGCCCCTTGGCCGATGCCCCAATGCCATTGCAACGCACCCACAACGCTCCTTTCCAAGTCGACTGTGTGTGGACAGGTGTACACGGTTTGGGCGTCTGAATGAAGTACGAACCGGGAAAGACGAAGTACAAGGCATGGCAGGTTTGGAAGAGTGTGAAGGGAAGCTCTTGCTTACCTTATATAGGTTGAAGCGGTTGAAAAAGGAGAATCCCTGCATTCGAGAGAAGCTTGCAGTCTTGGAGAAGAATGTTGAAGATGAGCTTCTTCAACTTGGTTGGACAATAGAACAAGTTGAGGTTGCAGATTGTACTACCAAGGAAGAGGAAGTCTTGATGACCGAAGATGTTGCAGACATGACCGTGACCGAGGATGAACTTGAGATTGATCAAGTTGGACCAGGATCGAGCAGTTTGCAGACATGTATGGATGAGGGTACTCTCATGGAGGAACCTCATGATGATGTTGGTGATGTAAGTACTATTGATACATGTGTTTCATTTGGGCATTTGGTAGATGGACCATGTGCAAGGAAGGGCAAAGTCAGTTTGCCAATGCTAGGGAACATCTTACCATGGATGTTTATGGTGATACCTTGTATGGAGAAGCAAGGATTGTTGACTGTTGCAAGACTTGTTGGGGTTGTTTGTGGCCTTATGGTAGAAGGTACAAAGGCCCGTGACAAGGGTGGAACTTGATGATCATTGTGGATGAGTGGGTCATGCTTTAACCACATGGCTAAATGCCTGGCATGACTCATGGATAGTTTGAAGGGCACACTCTTGGGTGGACTTCTCATGGCCGAGACCAAGAGCAAGTCTTGGTGGAACCTTTGATGAGGAGCTATGATGGAAGGGACTTGTAATGATGATGGTGTTTTGGGTGGACTTCTCATAGTCTTGGTGGACACCTAGGTGGAGGATCTATGATGAAGGAAACTCATGACATGACATGATGATATGGTTGGGTGACCGAGTTCACTAAACCGAAGATTGCAGCTTGGATAGGGATGGCCAATGGTTGTGATGAGTCTACTTGGGCTACATGGACAACTTAGTCATGGACATCAGGTTGGAGACATGGAGCATGGCAGTCTTATGCAGGGACATATTGTGGGTGCACTTGTAGAGGTGTCACTTATGGGCATCCAATGAGGTGTACCAAGGCATGGATGTTGTGCAGATAAATGTGCTAGTGTGACATGGAGACTTATACTTATGAGCCTATGGAGAGGTTGTACACTCTTGTGCAACAAAGCCATGGACTTGGATGGAGTTGTGAGCAGACTATGGGGCATTCTTACTACATGGAGAGCTGAGTCATCTTGCAGAGACCTTTTGGCCGAGACTTGTATGCTTGCTGAGATGTTGGTTGGAGATGGCTTATGGAGCTCATGATGACATGATATTGTTGTGACTTTTGGGGACTTCATATATGGTGGACTTAGAGGAACTGATGCATTAAGGAGTTGAGGTCAGAGACTTTGATGCAGGATGGGGTGCATACTTTCAAGTACATGTATGGGAATGGCTTGAAAGAGTGACCTGATGTGGAGGATCGATATGAGACACTTTGAGGTGATGGAGTTACGACGATGATGATGCCTTGGTGGCAACACTTGGGCATGGGTTGAGCCGAGACTCAACTACCTTGGACAGCATGTTGCAGATGAGATGAGGGCTACTTCATGGACCTGAGCATGGCTTACTTTTATGGAGATGGATTCTTGATCGAGTTGATGATGTGATAGGATGTTCTGAGAAACGATTGATGGTGGCATGAGGATGTGCATTCTCATGGTTTGAGCGTGACCGTTGGACTGGCCATCCAACTAGTTCAGACATGGGGGTTAACAGTGTACAGAGATGTGTTAGCATTGTGTTGGAGTATCATGGCAACAGTTCACATGAGGATGACACATGATGAGGTCGACACGAGATGTTGCAGTCGGCATGTAGCTTGAGATGGAGGGACCAGCCTTCCACGATGGAGAGCAGCATGTGGAGATTGTGACAGTATGGTCGATGGTCATGGATTGAGATGATTTCCGATGTATGACATACTGACGGGTGTATACCTTGCTATGGTGATCTTGGTGATAGATGGTTGCCAGGATGAGATATTGTGGAGGACGACAATGACTTGCAATGGGGGAGGATGTCAGGACCTGCGGTTCGTGCGACGGGCAGGGCGACTCCACCATGCGAAGTGCATGCGAAACATGAAACGAAATGAACCTTGGGTGGGTCGACCATCCTCCTGGGCGAGACAACACATTATGAATGAGTCGGTCGGGCGTTTGGTGTGGGTCGTCTGGGTGACACAACCCGCCACCCGCCCGTATATATTGGAGGGCATTTGGAGGCAAACGACCATCAAGCAATTGATCAACAAGTTCGAACACATAGTTCTAAAGTGCGTGGATGAGCCCGCACGACGGGCGGAACTCGTGTGAGAACTCGTTCGGACAGTCGTTCGGGAAAATCGTTCGGACGGTCGTTCGGGAAACTCGTTCGGACAGTCATTCAGGAAAGTTGCTCGGGAGACTCGTTCGGACAGTCGTTCAGAAAACTCGTTCAGGCGGTCGTTCAGAAAAGTCGTTCAGGAAAGTCGTTCAGAAAAGTCGTTCAGGAAAGTCGTTTAGGCAGGTCGTTTGTACAGTCGTTCGGGCAGGTCATTCAAGCAGGTCGTTCTGGCAGTCGTTCGGGCAGGTCGTTCAGACAGATCGTTTGGACAGTCGTTCGAGCAGGTCGTTCAGGCCGGTCGTTCGGACTGTCGTTTGGGCAGGTCGTTCGAGAGGTCATTCAGGCAGGTCGTTCGGGAGGTCGTTCGGGCGACCTAGGCGAGGTCTTGTGGCAACCTGAGTGAGGTCGCTCGGGTGAGCCGGGCGAGGTCGTGTGGCGACCCGGGTGAGGTCGTTCAGGTGAACCGGGTGAAGTCGTGTGGCGACCCTGGTGAAGTCGTGCGGCAACTTGGGCGAAGTTGAACAGGTGAACGGTGGGCGTGCAGACGGGCGGTCGGGTGAGGGCGCACCGTGCATGATGAAACGGTGAAGTGTTGAGATTGTGAACGAAGGTGGGTCTTCGTTGGAGGCACCCATGTGTGGCGACTTGGAGGCGCGCCCGAGTTGGGCAAATGACATGACAGTGTGACGAGGTGAACAAAGGGTTGGTGAGTCGTGCAGCGACCGTGCAGAGGTGCTTGCCGATGTTGTATATTTGGCTAAGTGTAAATTTGGGGTTTCCCAATATTTAACTTGTGCATTATAAAAACGAAAGATTGTATAATATATTGTTGGGCAGACTCATATTGCAGGGAGTTGCCCCTCCCCCCTCCCTTTATACTGTTGCATTTCTCTTATATATAATGTTGTGGATAATGAATGTGTATCGGCGTTCATTGGTATAAAGGCACATAACATAATAATACTTGGTTGAGAATCACAAACTAAATAGGAGAAAGTGAATTTAGGCGTAGTCCATGTGCATGAGTATTGTTAAAAAGAAAGTGTTCGGTGGTGCCGCACCTCGCCGACACGTTTGAAAGACCATTGTAGGCTTGGGAGCGTGACACCCTGACAGGGAGGGAGCCATACTATTATTTCCATGAATGCCATGATTTTGTAAAATACCTTGCGAACAAGCCAATATAAAAATAACAAATTCACAAAATAAAAATAATATAAACATAAAAACTAACAAATACCCGTAATCATATTTAAATTGTTAAAAAAGTAATTTCACTTTTATTTTTAATATTAAAATTATACTTATTAGTATTCTACGTTCTAAAAAATTTGATACCATAAACATCTAAAAATACCCCAAATATTTTTTAATCATTTAATAATATACCAGAGATTAACCCTTCAAAATCAAATTAACCCTCCAATGCACCCACCAAAGTGAATGCTTTCCATCCATCATACCTCATAACAACTTATTAGGTTACCAAATCGATAAAAGACCATATGCATTTTTGCCTATCTCCTGGTTATTCAAATAAAAAACCAGCACGCACTTAATTCATTAAACTAAAATACTTTTCTTATGATACTTAAAAGTAGATTACATTCCGATGACAGCATCAACTTATTAACATTAATATACATTAATATACATCGTTGGTTAATGTAATCTATAATTTTTGAAATTCCACACTTAATTCATTAAACTAAATTACTTTCCTTATGATAATTAAAATAGATTACATTCCAATGAAATCATCAACTCATTAACATTAATATCCATCATTGATTAATGTAATCTATGATTTTGGAAATTCCATCATCTTTCATTCATTTCATTTCTATCCTTCATAAGCGTTATGATGATGAACCACCGTTGGGATTCGAAACTTCGACAAACTGAACGAACTGGAAACTGTGGATAATCCGGAACATGAAGCTACAAATAACTCCCACAAAAGCCTGAAAACCAACAATTCCACATAAATAATTAGTAATAATTCATACTATTTGTATTTTTTCAAAATCTAATAATTTTCAGACTTCTAAAAGTAAGCACGTTTTCACTTTTAAATATTACTCCTCCTCCGTCGCTTCCTCGTCTTCATCGTACCCGTACTCGTACCGCTCGTTAACCTCCTTTTTAAATTCCTTCCTCCTCCTCCGTCGCTTCCTCGTCTTCATCGTACTCGTACCCCCGGTTAACCTCTTTAAATTCCTCTTCAATTTGATCCACCCGCTCTTTCGTAAATGGGTAACACTTGGATCCATAAAGTTCGATGAAATATAATGGAGGTAACGGCAATTCCCAACGTACTTTACCATCTGGATCTATAATAACTACCTCTGGAATAGTCGAAATTTGGAAGTAGCGAAACAGTTTCCTTATAGTCTTGTCTCCGAATGGCAAAGCCAGCCATGGCATCTTGGCAATAACCTCTTGAAAGTATTTTTCCTCAGAGTCTTCTGACACATACACAATCTCAAAGGCGACCCCTTTTTCCAAAAGCTCGTTATAAAACTTTACCAGCAATGGAATGGATTCATCATACATGTCTACACGCCTCTTGGCTGAGAAAAACAGAGCTACTGTCTTCCCCACAAGCTCCGCTACTGGAACCTATTAGCAAATACCCAAAAACTTAAAAATAATTTAAGAAATCCGTTTTTATTTTTTCCTAAATCTTACCATTTTAATATTAAAAAGACAGCTTAAACAGCACAATACTGATATTAAAAAACAAACATATATATAAATCACAAAATATACATATTATTATTATTATTTGATTTTAATGTAGTTACATTGGTGTATTGAACAGTAATTTAATTTTTCAATTTAGGAAGTCATACATATTCTACATCTCTGGTACATATTTTACTCAAGAAAACAAATATTCTTAACCATTACACTCACTCAGAACTTTATATATAAACCCACAAATATCTTATTTGAAAAACACTACACTATATAATAAAAAGATACAGATTTCCATATAAAAAATAAAAAGAAAAACACCCACCTTTCCTTTTCCATGGCCAATGACAAAATCTCGTTCATTAGATACCAAAAGGGACTCCAGAGTTTGTGTGTCTGTGTCCCTTAAGGCTTCCACTTTCTCTTTCACCTTATCAACTCTTTCTGTAGTGAATGGATAGCCCTCGACACCAAATTCTTCAAAATACTCCACGCCATAAGGGGTTACAATTCTGCCATCTTTATCCAGAACAACGAGTGTAGGAACCTGATGGACCAGAAAGGCCCGCTTGAGCTTTCTCCTTGTATTTTTGTCTGAGAATGGCAGGACCAGGCATGGGATGGTGCGGAGGGATGCCTGGAAAAACCTCTTATTGTCATCAGTAGAAATGAAGACAATCTCGAAGTACCCCTTCTCTGATAACTCTTTATAGATTTCGGACAAAATGGGGGCGTAAACCCTGCCTGCAATATATTCATCGCCAAAAAAGTATAGACCCACATGTTTTCCTTCCAGTTCTTCAACTTTTACCTGTCAGATTACGTTGGTTTCAAAACAACGCAATTTTCGAACAAAATTATTCAGAGTATATATATAATATAATATATAATATATATATATATAACAATCATACCTCTTGTCGATCGTTTCTGATCAAGAAATCACGTTTCTCACTGCAAAGCAAAGAGAATAAACTCTCCGGCTCATTGAGCTCAGACATACTAAGCTATAAAATAAGATCTCTCTGCGTGTTCCAAGCAGGCTTTCTCTGGTTTTTTATTTTATTTTATTTTATTACACTGTAAACTCTGAAATTTCCTCGGATCAGAGATGTTCAGTTAACCCCTCTATGAAGAAGATGCCGTCGAAGAAGTATGGAAGAGATGGCGTCCGTTACAATAGTTAATCTGACCGTTAAATTAAAAATAATTTGAAAAGATAAAATTTAAAAAAAAATAGAAGATTCATATTAATTAATTAAATTTAAATTTAAATTTATAAAAGTTAACTGTAATATAATGCTACATGGTTAGGTAATATAATGCTATATTGGAAATTGGATTTATTTTGAGTTGTTTGAAAAAATAATTGATTATAGAATTATCTTTAGTGTGATTTTTTGGATTGAAGTGAGATTTTGATTTGTATTATTTAATTTAGATTTTAGAGAAATTAGACCACAAAAATCCTCTCAAAAGTTTCCAAAATGTCATACTAAAGACAAATCTATTGATTATTTTTCAAGTTCGTTTAATTTTCACAAATTAATATCATACATTTTGATTTAATGATTTAGAGTATTTTTATTAAATAATAAATAACATCTTGTTATATTTTAAAATGGTGAAAAATGCTAATTATTTCTAGAAAATTAAAAATTAAAAAAAGTCCTATTAATAACTAATAGTTAAACACAAACAATTACTTTTATTAAAATATGGTAATAAATATAACAAAATTAAATTGCAAATTAATCAACTAATTATTTTTACCCTCTCTCTATCCCCTGGTCCAGATGCCTAGTTAAATATAGTAGTTTCTTAGTCAAATATAGTGATTGGATGATCTGCGCTCTAATGAATTATGATTTGATTTTCACTAAAAACTCTTTTCAATAAACTTGATATAGATCACAGAAGCTTAAATTCAACAATATAAATATATTTTAAAAGAAATTTAAAATTGTATTAATTAATCCAGTTAAATTTAAATCTAAATTGAAAATACAGAAATTTGACTCTAACATTACTATTAAAATAATACTTAAAAATAAAAAAATTCAAATTAACGTTGTAATTAAAAAACTTAAATAAACTTTAAATGAAGTTATTATCCAATCATAAATTGGAAAAGATGGGGTTCATAATATAATATCATAAATGAAATAATCAATAAATAAAAATGGATTTTAGTAAATTTAAATTTATATTAATTAATTAATATTTTTATAATTATTTATGACGAGAAAGTATATTTTCTTTTGAACTTATTATCTTATAAACATATTTTGCTTAGATTGGTTGTAAGATTAATTAAAGGAATTATCATGTTGACATCAAGTATAGCAGGTGCTTAAAGCACACAACATGTAGATAAATCTAAACATTACATCTGTATTGAGGAGGCCTAAGTTGTTGCTAGGGTTAGTCATTTCCATCCTTGTAAATTGAGTGAGGCCCTAGAAATCGAAAATAAACTAATAATTTGAATAGAGACATGTTGTGGTATTCAACAAGCTCCCATTTATTAATGATATTAGTTAATATTACGTTAATAAATGGGGACACTTAAAAAAAATTATCCAAAAAACAAACTTAGCATATAGGCATTTCTTTTATTTTTTGGAATAAAGCAAAGATAACAATCAAAACCTTTTTAGGGAACTACTAAATACTTATCTTTTCATACATAGCATGTCTAAAACCCACCAAAGGACTCTATGGTCGAATTTATCATAAAATTTGATGCAAACAGAAGTCCTTAGGCTTTTTCAGGCTTAAGTCTTGTATTGCATATCACCACTCATAAAGGACTCACTTTTAAGATCACATTGCGAAATACATGAGATGTCAATCTTCGATGGCATTGTGACCTTTATCGCATTGCATTTCGGGCATTCAAACAAACCCCTTGTACTTACCATGAGATGATATTGCGAAATGTGATTAGCACCCGAACCCACACCTTAAAATATTACAGAAATTTTTTTGAGTCCATCACGTCTTTTACATAGGATAAACCTAGCAATTAGCTATGCTTTGAAACAACTAGTGGACGGCTCACATCTCACATCTTGCATAAACACAATGGGAGATAAGAAAGGTAATAGGGACATTGTGTTATTGTGATCTACGATATTGCTTTGCAAATCATATAATCACTATTATTGTAGTACAATGGCTCACCACCCTAGAAGCTTTCATCCCATTTTACAATACAAACATTTATGATCATTAAAGCTAAGGGATAATGAATCATTTGTTGGCATTTAGTGGGAAATAACTGCATTTATGTGTGAAAAGAAACTTAGCCTAATATGATATCTTCTTATGTGCGTTTAAATAAAACTCTTTTAACCACCTTTACAAGCTATCTGCATTATCTCATTTTTACATTCATTTTTCTGTATTTGATAGTTGTTGTTCTCCAATTTTAGGAAAAAAATCCGCAGAGCAAAACGTTGAGAACAATGGTGAAGAATGGCAAGGCTCTCTCCTCTAAGAAGACAAAGATGACTCCCATGTTCACGGATACCAAATGCAGCAAAAGAGGGAGGAACCTCTATATGGGAGGCTATGTATAACATACTAGAGGAAGAACAATCGAGGATTATGGAAACAAAAGTTACAGTTGATGGACATGATTCCTAAGACACTTCCATGTTGGAGACAACATGCTCGATTTTGCACTGCATAGCTGCTCAACTAAAGATAATCCCTTATACTGACATGGTAAAATGGTTCATCAATGAAGCCGACATCTCAAACAAAGAATTCAGGACAAGAAGCCAAGAGGTTATGGGGTCTTTCGCCCTGGAAAAGCTATGGCTTATGTACCACCTACCAGAGCCCCAACTCATCTACAACAGGCAATTCGTAGAGAAGTTTTCTAAAGAGAACGGTGACCCAACGGACTACAGCCACGCTTGGTCGAATAGTGAAGAGAAAATCAAGAAAGACAAATATCATATTCCAAAATAACCTTTAATGAGATTTGTAGGCTTAATCTAAATATCATATTCTAAAATAATAGCTATCCACTTACCCCTTCTTCCATCTGGATCATTTTTAGTAAGGATGTCCTTTACTACTACATTGGGAACAAAAGGAATTATTTGAGAATGCAAGATATATACTCTGAAATCTTTCAAAGCTTTTACCAAGGCAGAAGCTTGTTTTTCCAAAATATTATATTTTAAAGGAGAATTTCTCAACTCCCTACTAAAAAAATCTACGGATTGTTCATATCCCTCGTTCTTTTGCATCAGTATTGTTGCAACAGTATGTTCTAAAGCAAAATAAAGTATAATGAAATCCTTAGTAAAATCAGGATTGGCCAAAATAGGGGCACGAGTCAAACTTGACTTTTCTTCATTGAAAGAATTTTTTTCTTCTGCATTCCATTTTATTTCACTGTCCTTTCTTAACGTGTTGGTGATAGCTCTTAATATTTTAGCTAAATTTGGGATAAACCTCCACAAGAATAAAATTCTACCAATGAAAGACTGTACTTCCTTTTTATTCCTTAGGGACAAATTTTCATGATAGCCTCAATTTTTCTTATTTTAATTTGAATACCATATTTGGAAATTATATAACCTAGCAGTTTACCCTCTTCCAAACCAAACAGGGACGTTTTAGGATTCAAGGAAATGCAAAACTTGCTACATTTTTCAAAGAAAATTTTTAAATGAAACAAGTTATGTTCATCAATTTTATAAAACACAATGATTTCATCAAGATATATTAAAATAAATCTATCCTTCTCATCTGCAAAAATAATGTCCAATTCTTTTTGAAAAGTTGCTCCTACATTCATAATCCCAAAGGGCATCATCACACACATGAAAGTTCTCTATGTTATTGTGAATGTTGTTTTATCTTGATCATCTGGATGCACTACAATTCTGCATCAAGCAATCAAATTCTACTAGAACCATTAAGAAATGAAATTATGAGAACCACGTACCCTCTGCAGAATATGATCCATCTTTCGTAAAGGGTAATTATCTTTGAGAGAAACTTTATTAAGGTTTCAGAAATCGACATATAATCTTATTTCTCTAGTATTTTTCCTTACTGGTACAAGCTTTGCTAGCCATTTAGAAAATCTCAATTGTACAATAATCTTGGCATAACAAATATTCTTTACCTCCTTTTCAATTAAAGGTAATAGAATATATTCACCCTTCTTAGTTTCTATTTGAAAGGTTGACGGTCTTCTTTGATAGGAATAATATTGTTATCATAGGCCTTCAAATATTTGTATCCCCATGCAAAAGCATCAAATTATTTTTTCAATAGATTAATGTATTTATGTTTCTCTTCGTTAGATAAAGACTTAAAAATATTCACAATCTTTTGATTTTCTTCAGCCCCTATGTTACAATCCTCTACTTCATCTCCCACATGTTGTATTTTGGGCTTTTGAGCCACATCATTAAAATCAAATAATTCTTGAAGTGGCACCAAACCTCTTGGTATTACATGATCTTTTAACTGTAAGACTTCATGTTCTGAGGCATCTTTGTCAACATCCTCACTAGTTTGATCCAAAATAGTTTGTTGACCATCATCTTTAACAATATTCTCTATATCAATAAAAAAAATTTCAAACTCTCCCTTTAGATGTAGAAAAATGTCTAATTGTTTGCCATTATCGAACACTTTCCAATACCTTATGTTATCTAGGACAGCTGGTCCATGTTTCACTTCAATCTCATATTTTTTATTTGGGTGGAAAGGAATTTTACATGTACTTTTTGAGGTAACTAATGCATCAGCAAACACATTTTGACTTCTAGGAATCAAACACAATTGATACTCTGGAAAACATTACAAAACATATAAGAAAACATTTATGTATGCCCTTAACCTAGGATGTTTAGCTGAATATTCAGCTTTGATTTGATTGATGATGAATTATGAATCATCGTGTATTGAAATTGTTTTAGCTCCTGATCTTTTCAATAAATGAAACCCCAAAATAAGTGCCTCACAGTTAACTACATTGTTGGTACATTGGAAATCAAGCTTGTAGGAATATGCTTGTGATCAGCATGAATTTGTGTCTAAGATCCATACACTAGCCCCTGCTCCATCCTTTCTGACTACCGCATCAAAATCCATATGCCAAAGGCCTTTATCCTTATCATATTTTGTTTCAGTCTGTAACTTTACATTGTTTTGCTTGATTGAATTTCCATATATGACACTTCATCCTCTAAACATATATCATTATATCGAAAGAAAGAATCCATGTTTGAATGTATAGAATAAAGTGGGTAATTATTGGGTTTGTCCTAGCTTATTTCCATGTATTTCATCATAGCTTCCCTATATTAGGTGCATATGTCATATCCATCAGCACGGTGCCCTACAACTTTGATCCCCAAGATCTTGACAAGAGAATTCCATATTTAGGAGGTATATCAGCCACAACAGTATCCATGAATACACTTTTTGTTGGGATTTTGCCAAGGGTTACACATTAATCCTTAATCAAACCTAAGAATCTTACTCTGCTTGAATAAAAAGAGAGAAGGTCTTTATATGGTATAGTTATAACTAATCCAAGTTTCGCCATAATCACTCTGGGCATAAGATTATGTGAAGCACCAGAATCCACCATGACGTTGTGAGAAATGAAATCATGAATGTTAATACTAACATAAAAAGGTGGCACATTTCCATCTTGTGATTTTCCCTCAACTTCTGGTCCGAACAGAAATTTAGGTTGATCATCACTTAAGCTCATAGTAATTGTTCCATCTTCTATCTTTAATTATTATATCACTTGACCTCTATACACATCCTTTTTCACAAATTTAGTTAGAAGAACACAAATTTTAACTTTTCATAAATCATTTTCAATGCTAAAATAAGTTTTAGGCTTTTCTACCTCTTTTGGAGTTGTATCTTGTTTCTGAGGGTTTTCCTTTGGATGATCAACCTTTGTTTGACTTGTATAAGGTGTATCAATTTGGATCTTTTTAGGAGGATTTGCTGTAACTTTCTTATTTCTCAGATTATATTGTTTGCGCACTTCCATTATAGCATTTTGATAACCCTTTTTGTAATCCTCTGATTCAATAATCATAACATCTTGTTGTGCTAGAAAAAATAAATATTGTTTCTATTTATTTAAGAAAACATTATCTATTCTGAATATTTCATTATTCTAAAGATTCCCCTCAGTGAAGACAGTATCTAGTAGTTGATTACAGTCAGTGACAACATACTACAATCCTCAGAATGAGGGTTTAATTATAAGTATGACTATATTTGTTTCATCAATATCATAGATGATTTTTTGCATAGATAAAGTTATGGATTATTATACTCCTTTTTGCTGAATCATTTGATGATGATCTAAGAAGAAGAATATTTGCAAGGGTTTTCCCCATACTAGGTTTTTCCTTGGTCTCAGACTAATCCTAGTGTCTTTATGTGTGTGCATGCTTTTCTTCTATTGTTCCTTTATGTTCTACTACATTGATGATGTTAATGTTTTTCTTTCTATATAATTACATATGTTGATGAATAATGGTGTACATCTAAATAATGTAATGATGATACAGGGTGACCTTAATGTATTAATGAAGAAACACAATTGTCAAAGCAAAGAACAATGTAGCCCTATGAAAAATTAACAAGGGCTTATTCGAGCAATATTTTGAAAGGATCATATGCTCCCTCTTCTTTCTTTTCTTCCTCCATGGGAGGTCATTAGGCTTTGTGAGACTGGTCTTCCAAAGGTTCAACCAATTCAAGCCCTAACTCCTTATACCCTGACCTCATTTGGGACATGCAAAGAAAAATAGAGAAATGGAGACTGCTTTAATACCACTGATGTGTCCTTATGCAGGAACAAAATAGAATACATACCTAAACATCAAAACGTATATGTAGCATAAATAAATATTCATTTCATTATTGTCAAAGAACTAAAATATGCTTCCATGCATAACGGAAATAAGCTAGCTCAAGAGATGGCAACTTATCTCAGAGAAGAGATTTAGTGGCTACATGCCTTTGAACTATGTTACAATATGTCTCAAGGGCCTTCTTTTATTTAAAATTTAGGGGAAACCATAAACAACCAAAAACTTAACCCTAGGAGATGGAACACTAAGTTTTTGGAACCCGTTGCGGTTAGTTGGGCATCCAACTTCTCGAGATCGTAACTTGGTCATATGATCTCTATTTGGCACATACGATACTTCGTTATAAAGGTCTCTTTGAGCAATACAATATTTGCGAGATGCCCTTTCCTATGGCTATGAGCTTGCTACGAACCTAAAAGGACAATGTTTAGGTAGTCAAAACAGCTCCAAAAGTACATGACCCAAAAAAATGCTATAAACAGTAAAATGTGCTATAATCGAGGAAATTGATGAAACCAGCTAGAGGTCTAGGTTGAATAGGCGGGTGACCACCAATATCCCCATGGATCATATTTTTAATATCATCCTTTATCTGCAAGAAAATATTCTCCTTTATCCCCTAATGGTCTAGCAAAGATTAGGCATCCTTATGTGATCCTCACTTGATGCAAAGGTGGGTGTTTTGGCTAGCATTAGAAGAAATTTTTGGAAACCTTTTAGCTTTCATGTTTTATAACTTATTTTTATACAATATAAAGATGGTTAGTAGGGGAAATTCCAACTTCAAATAGGAGGATAGAGTAGGGATTACATCCCTTAATCTCGAGGTTATCTAGATTATAAAATGCTTTTGGATCCACTCAACATTTATCTATGGTTATCTAGATATGTTGCAACCGTAAAACTTATCCATATAAAATGACCAAGTTGACCAGAATCACAAAAATGAACTGTTTCTTATCTCAAGGAAAAATATTTGCTGACTTATAATTTCTTTCAAGACCATAGTAATATTTTCATCACATATTATTCTTTTTCTGATGCTATAATTCCAATTGAGCCAATGATTAATGGTGATTACCTAATATTTGTATGAAGGAAATTGTTCCAAGTAGTTATTATCATAAACGAAACTATCATAGCTAACCTTTTAGTCTTGTCATTGTTAACATTCATACCCATCGTAGAGAAAACATATTGGAGGATTCTTAGTCTATTATTGAGATCATCATGGCTAACTTCCAAAAGAAAAATATCATCAACATAAATAAGATGAGTTATGACGATACTAATGCGCATGGGGCCAACACATCCTACAACTTCTAAACACTCTTCAAGTTTATCAATGTAAATGCCTAAAAAGGTAGCGGATAAGAAACACTCTTACTTGACTTTGATATTGCAATTAATTTCTTCTAACCAACCCTTAATGGTCATAAGCTTGAAAATAAGTTTCATTTTTTTTTTTCCTTCTAAAAAATTTCAATTTTATTAAGATAATTTTATAATTCGTTTTTAATTTAATTTCTTAATGTAATATACATAACATTGGCTGTATAGATTATATATAACTAGAGAAAGTGCAGATTGTGACCACCACATTTTTATATGCTTATATAATATGTTTATTAATTACAAGTTTCGAAATAATGAATCATTATGTTGTTAATTAGATATGATTTTCTTATTACTGAAATTTAAATATGATAAGTTTATTAATTATATGTTTTCAATTAGTAATGCATATTTACTTTAATTTATTTTAATGCGATATCGTTTTCATATTAATTAAATTTAAATATGAATTGGTTTATTAGTTATATATTTTAAAATAATAAATAATTATTATTTAAGTTTTTTTAATGTGATAAATTATTTTATGTAAATAAATATTTTTATTCTTAGTTTTGTTATTTATTTTAATTAAACATATTGTTCATCAAAATAACTCAAAATTATTTTTACTTAAATTTATTTTAAAGTAATATGTTTTTTATATTAAGGAAAAAAAAAACCATTTCTAATTAGCTGAAGGTTTCCTATTTCAACTTAAGGTGGATGAGGATATGTTGACTTATATTTTTATTTTTTTAATTGATTGCCTAGATTGGTTGTGAAGAGAATAAGCTCAGTATATGCTTCATATGAATTCTTATCAATGATTGTACTCTCTTAGAGAGTTTGTTAGGTTGTGTTCTTTTAATAAGTTTTAAAAATTTGATACGCGATATATATTGGTTGTAAATTATAGAAACTCTTCAACGCTTATGTTTTCTATCAAGACCTGGGATTCTTAAAGGTTAGGTAAAATCAAAGTTAATAACAATATTTTATTGCAATATTTTTTTAATATAATTATCAATGGTAGATACAAATGAAGCCTTTGGCTATATCAACCACATTAATATTTTAAAGTTGTACTTGTTATTATTATTCTTAAATATATGTTTCAAAACAATGAACTATTATTACTAAAATTAATTTTAATGTGATATCATTTTTTTACTAATTAATTTTAAATATGATATGTTTTTTAATTATTTGTTTTAAAATAATGAATCCTTATGGTTGAAAGCATGGACTTGAGTTACAGTTTTTGGCAAAAGAGGTAGTCTATGGGTGGAAAAAACAATGGGTCGATTGAGCCATTTAAGTGCTCAATCGAGTCTTTTTTGAGTGCTTGATCAAGCCATAGAACTAACTCTTGATTGAGCTAATGCCCGATCGAGCCATAACATAACATAACACGTAACTATATTAACTATAACATCACATAACTATATATTATAGTTGTATATATAAAATATATAACATAACACAGTTTTACAACTATTTAACATAACATAACATAACACACACATACACACATATGTAATGGTTACGACATAAACATAACTATAGTTCATAACATAAACCTCTATAATTAATTTAACATGTATACATAAAGTTAACACATTTAACATAATAATATATATATATATATATATAATATATATAATATATATATATATATATAAATAACACAGGTCTATAACTATTTAACATAACATGAAATTATATATAATATAATATATAATATATATATATATATATATATATATATATATCATAACATAAAGTTATTTGACATAATATACCTATAAATTTAACATTTAACATAGCATAATTACCATATTGTTTCATTATGTTGTGTGTTGTACAAGAAACATTATCTTCATGTGCTTGCATCTAATACATGTCATGTGTCAAAGTTAAACATTAAGAACGTAAAGGTTATTGTTGTACTTGGTTGGCATGAATTTTTATTTGTTTTTAAAATAAGTTTATTTCAACTTTTTACATATATATTTACATATAGTTGCATTATGAGTAAAATGTTAGAACTGAAAAATGTGTGAGGGTAGATTTTATCACTTCTTTCGATTGTGTTTACATGGAACTCAATGTACTTTGGTTGATAAATTATCAAAAAATGGAATCTAAAGTTTAGGGTTTTAGGCTAGATTATCTTTCTTGAGCTTAGGAATAGTTGTTTTGTCAGTTTTGTTTCTATATCTAATGATGATTATGCTTGTACATCTAGTGGACCATCTTCGCCCATTTCTGGTACTTCTACATTTTTAAATCCTCTTTAAACTTTATGTTTATGACTTGAAATTGTGTTTCATTTTTAAATTTTCTTCAATTGATGTATTGGAATTTAATTTATATGTAATTATTCTTTTAGTTTGTTAATTATATACATGTTAAATTATGTTTATATTTACGGGCCCTCAGTAAGATGAAACTAAGGATCAAAGTGCAACATCGATCCTTTAATAGGATGATGCTACAACTCATATCACATTAGATGATGTTACAAGCCATAATACACGAATCATAGTAGAGATAAAAAATATCCCTACCAATTCATCGACTCTCCTTGAATTGTATTTGATGTTGTATAGCATGATTAGGTTGATCGAGACATACCAGAGGTCGGGCCCATATAGCCACATATTACAGCTCATACATAGGGCCAAGAGGCATGATGTTAGAGGTCTAGATTATTGGGAGGTGGTAAAAGAGGCCACCAAAGACATTGATGTTCATGGGGAGTTGTTCGACATCCCTATGAATCACCATGCTAGACATAAAGGTCCTATCCCACTGATATATTTTGGTAATTTTCATGCAACACCTTCCATGTATGATAGATTCATTGGAGCTTGGGGAATGTTCCCCAACCATGACCAGGTCAAAGTTTTTTTTTTCTAAGAATTTATATGTTGGGTTTGTGTTACATATGAGCCCAGATTACATTGATACTGGATCTTATTTTTATGATACCGGTAGGGGACATACCTATAAGTGTGAGGGGTCTCGTAGGGACCCTAGGCATGTACTACCACCTCCAATATCCTTGCCACTACCATCTTCGAGCATGGTATTATCTTGATAGCTATAGGAGTTGTCGCAGGTCAATGGTGAGACATGGGAGACTATTGCAAACCACATGACAACATCAATGGCTAGTGTGCATGTTGCATTGCATGGAGAGATACAGAGGCCAACACCACTACCTCATGACCCACTAGTGCCCTTATATGATGATTCATTTCTCGCGAATTTACCCTTTTATCAAATTTTGACACATACATGTACGTATCATGATTCCCTTCGTGAGACTTGGAGAGTGCATGGCCTGCGTTACATAGACCATGTATATATTTCTATGAAACTTTTGACTCTTTTTATAAAATTATGCAAAATTATTTATGTTAAAATTTATAGTTCATATTAGATTGCATAATTATATTAATAAGTTCATGATAACATGTAGACACATCCCATCTACATGGATGTTCTTACAAGGTCATTCGAGGGGGCAACTTATTAGAAAGGGCATCCTCGACTAGAGCACATTTCCATGGATTCTCCTCCACCTCCACCTCCACTTTATGTGTTCACTAATGTGGAGGAGAGTTAATATGTACAACCTCATGGACCAACAAGTGAGGTAAACTTATTTATTCCTAAGATTTCAACATTTTCTTATTTTACGTTACATATATATGCTAATTAATTTGTAGAATAATTATAATTTTCCTTGCCATTGTATACACATGCCCATATGCAGAGTGACATTGATGCCATTTTTATGGGGGGTCATGAGTGGGATGTCTTGTTTAGAGGGGCTGATGATGCAGTTCCATCTAAAACCCTAATATTTGAGCCACGAGTAGGGGAGCACCAAACCCAAATTCATGATTAGATCCCCATCCTATTGGACTTGTATTTTGACTTGAATCAGGTTAGTAGATTCATGTATATATTTTTACAATTAAAAATGTGGTTCAATATAATTTATTTCCATATTGTTTATTTTTATAAATAATGATCTAATTAGTTTGAATTTTAATGTGTTATATTGTAGTACCAACTTATGGACACTTACCTTGTGCGACAAAACTCACATAAGTGTTCTAGTGGTACGTAGAGTTTCATAGTTTGTATATTTTTAGGCTCATTTCATAGGGCATATTCACATGTGTGATACAAGATTTGTATATGGACAGTTTATGGAGGTATATCATGCACATTATTTTAGTTTATGGATGCTTATTATTTTAGTTTATGGATTTTCACATGATATTTGTAATTTGCATATATTTTCATATGGATTTTTTATTGATACATCTATTCATTATTTCAGTTTATGGATTTGTATTAGTATTGTTAATGGATTCTCATTATCGTTTTTATATTTAAATGGACCTGCTAAAATTATTTCGCTAATTTAATATCTTTTCTATATACTATAACTTTTATTAGTAAAATTTATGTTCAATTTTGATTTCTAGATTTGTAGACTAAGAAAATAAGTAAGTATTAAAAGTTATGATGCAAGTAACTTTGATACTTAAAATGAACTAAAGTATATCATGTACCAATTTAATATTGAACATGGAAGTAATTCCAATCATGCTTCATCTTGCCTTGTAAAAAATGTCTTTTATTGAAATCAACATGTATTGTTATTACAATTCAATTTTAAAAATAAATTATTTGAATTAGAAAGAATATTATATATAATATAATATATATATAAGAAAATTTGTGTGACCGGCCGATATACCACGATGCATGGACAACTTTTTTAATTATTTCAATAAATTTTGAATCTCAAGATTCAATTAAAAAACACAAATATGATTGAAAAAAGTTGTATTCAATTTTAATACTAAAATATGTCATGTAAACAACAAATAAGCTTTATTCAACATTATTTATTTTGAGATTATCTACAAGAGCTTAGTCATAACATGATATAAGTCAATGGTATTGAAATTCAATACATAGGCTAAATAAAAATATATGGAAACATTTCTATAATTTTATATAATGTTATCAACTTTCCTAAATTTACAAGTATTTATCCAAGTGTTTCAATCAATTCCTTATGATGGAAATTTAAGTTTGATTAAATTTTTAAAAACTCAAATATGATTGAGATACTTTATATATTCAATTTTAAAATATGTGGAGATGTAAAAGCTACAAATAGAAGTTTTATTGATTTTTTTTAGGTTTTCTACAAAATCTTAGTTATAATGCACCTCGTCTATAATTTGTTTGTGCTTACACTAAAATCAATGCATAATGTTAAAAAGATTACCTTGAAATGAATATACAATGTATATCTAGTTACATCATTTAGAAGAAATAAACATCTTCACTCAAATCAATGCATCTAATGAAAAGAATGAAATAGGATGAGAAATCAACATTTACAGTAAATACAATTTATCTAAATAAAATAATCAAATAAGATTACAATTCAACAGCTACACTAAAATCAATGGATCTAACACTCAAAGCAATCAAATGGGATTATAAATCAATATCTACACCGAAATTAACGCATCTAGTGCTAACAATCAAGTATATTAGGATTCATCATCTACATTGAAATCACAACATTTAATCCAAGCTCAATCAAACAAGATTATAAATTAATATCATTAATGAAATGAATGCATCTAATGTTAGATATGAAATAGAATTAGAAATCATCATCTACACATAAATCAATGCATCTAATTTGCAAGAAATCAAATGGGATTAGAAATCAACATATGTACGTTTAAATCAATGCATTGAGTGAAAGAAATTATATTCCCTTTCTCTCCATCGTCCATCTATATTGATCTCTCCCTACATCTTCCTTCTTTATCTCTCTATCTCACCCCAAGAAACATACACACTCTCTCTCTTCATTTCTATCTATATCTCCCTCCCTATGTCTATCTCTCTCTTCTTTCCTCTCTCGCTCTTCCATTTATATCTCTATCTCCCTCCATCTCTCCTTATTCATATCTCTATATCACCCCACCGGCATACACATTGTTTATATTTATATCTCCTTCCCTCTCCCTCTCCCCTCTCCCTTCCCATTCTCTCACTTTGTCTCCCCTTCAATCTCTCTTCCCTCCTACTCTCGTCTCTCCATATCTCTCAATCTCCCTTGTCACTCCCTCCTCTCTCTCTCTCTCCATCTCCCTTACCATTGCCTCTCTCTATATGTCTTTCTTATTACCTGCCTCTCTCTCCCAATCCAGCTCCATCTCTCTCCCACTTCAACTCCATCTCTCTCCCCCTCCCTCTCAAGTCCTCTCTCTCTTCCTTTCTCTCCCACCTCCTTCTGTCTCTCCCCCACATCTCCCTCTCTCTCTCTCTCGTCTCTCTCTCTCCATATTCATCTTGCAACTTTGTTGACTATCTCCCTCCCTCTCTCATTCTTTCTCCCCATTCTCTCCATCTCTCCTTGTTTTTCTTCTATCTCACCCATAAAAATACATACTCTCTCTCCATCTCTCCCTTGTCACTCTCTATATCTCTTTCCCTCCACCTTTCTCTCTCTATATGTCTTCAACTTCTTCCTTCCCTATCTTTTCTTTGAACTCCATATCTCAAGTTCCCTCTCTTTCTAGGAGATTCTCTCCTCCTCTCCCTCTCTCTATATTTGGGCCCCCCTCTCTCTTAACTTTTTCTCCCACTCTGCCTCACTCTATATTTCAAAAAAATTTAAATACTTTGACAATTTAGAGTATTATGTTTAATTATTTTTTTTGATGTCATACAACAATTATATATATATATATAGATATAGATATAGATATAAAATATATAATATATAAGATATAGATATAATGAAAACTTCAAGTGTGTGTTGTACATTCACCTGGAGGGAAAATTATAATTTTGCATCGAAATAATATCTAAAATTTTCTAAAATATTAGAAATGCCTCCATAAATTATACATAGAGAGCTTCATGTCTTCCAATTGAAATTGATTGGTTTATTTCTTTAAAGGTAATTTTAGGTTTTGATTACCTTTATATATTTTATTATGTTAGATTTATAAACAAATTAGGTTAAATAAAATTAAACAAATATGGAGTCAACTTGTATGACTCTGTTAGGAAACCAGCTCTCAAAAAGATAGAAAAGATAAATCAATGCCTTAGAATTTAGCCTCTTCAAAGGGGAAACCTCCTTTACATTATGAACAATTCTTGGATGAAACAAATGACTAAACCTCACTTCTATGTATAGGAGTCTAAGGGGTCACAATATAATCAAGTCGACATAACAATAATAACATAAGGGTGTGACAATAACAATAGTGGGTTTGTATGGGGCACAATGATAACAATAAGGGATACAATGACAATAGTAATGGTGGAATCACTAGTATTATAGGTACCTAACATGCCCCTCTCCTTTCGAAAATTGTTGTCCTCGACACTTGAGTAGTTCTGGATGCTTCTGTATAAAATTCTCATCCTCCCATGTGGAAGCTTCAGCATATAGGTTCTTCCACTTGATGAGATACTCCGAAATTGATCAATTTCGTAGTTGTTGAGTTCTTGTTTCTATGACTCCTTCGAGTTCCAATATGATTTATCCTTCCTCGTCAAGATCTAGCAATATTGTTTGAACTGGGAGTTTGTCACCTATAACCTTCTTTAAACATGAAACATGGAAAACTGGGTGCACTTGGGAAGCTACAGGAAGCTTCACTTTGTATGCCATAATACCAATCTTTTGCAACACCTTGCATGGACCATAATACTTTGGTGATAATTTATTATCCTTCTTAACTTGCTTGAGGGACATTTTTTTATATGGTTGTATCTGTAGGAATACCCAGTCACCTACATCAAAACGTCTTTTTCTTCGATGTTGATCTGCTTTTTGTTTCATTCTATTCTGTGCCAATGTGAGGTTATCCTTTAAGAGTTGGAAAACTTGTTGTTGATGCTCGATGTGATGTTCCACTTCTTGAACCATTGGATTTTCTCTTAAATATGACGTGATGGATGGTTGGTGATATCCATAAAGTGCCATAAATGGGGTCATTTTTGTTGCAGTATGGAAGGAAGTGTTATACCACCATTCAACCAGAGGCAACCAATTGACCCATTGTGTCTGTTTATCAGATACAAATCAACGAAGATATCCTTCCAAACATTTGTTCACTATCTTAGTGTTCCCATCAAATTGAGGATGATAAGATGGCCTATGAGCTAACTGAGTACCGAAACAAGAAAATAATTTTGTCCAAAAATTTCTAGTGAAAATGGGATCTCTGTCACTTACAATAATCCTTGGGTTTCCATGTAGCTTTTGAATTGTTTCTATAGATGCAATGGAGTGTATTGTCATTAAATGGATGCAATAATTCACAAAAGTGTGCATACTTGGTAAGTCTGTTAACTACCACCATGATGACACTATTTCCTTTGGACTTGGGTAAACCTATGATAAAATCCATTGTAACCTCCTCCCAATGTTGGCTTGGAATGGATAAAGGTTGTAATAGACATGGGGTCTTAATTATTTCAACTTTATTCTATTGGCAAACCAAACATTCTGCCACAAACTTTTGAATATCCGATTTAAGGCCATCCCAAAAAAATTCCTTCTTAACCCTGTGGTAAGTTTTTAAAAATCCTAAGTGCCCTCCTAAGGGAGAAGTGTGCAAGTCCATAAGAATCTTTTGTTTGAGTTAGGAATTCTTACATAGGTATAAACAATCTTTGTACCATAACAAATCATTTTTCCAGCTAAATGTATCAGATGTAATTTGATCTTGTTGTATCTTTTGAATGAGTCCCCACACTTCTTCATCATTCTTCCATTCATCCCTTGCTTCATTTATGCAATCTGGTTGGACAATAGAAATGGCGCACATCAATGCTTCCACATCCTCATCATTTCTTGAGAGTGCATCTGCCACAACATTTACTTTCCTTTTTTGTAGATGACTTCAAAGTAAGAACCCAACATCTTTGTGACCCATTTTTCTTGCTCTTCAGAGGATAATATTTGTTCTAAAAAGTATTTGAGACTATCATGATTCGTTTTTACCTTGAAGTGTCTTCCCATTAGGTAGAGTCGCCATTTCTTAAGTGCATGTCATATGGCCAACATTTCCTTCTCATAAATAGCTTGGTGTAA
>APFE030381029.1:0-71619 GCA_000404065.3 Pinus taeda | reverse complement strand
ATTCCTTGGCTATCTTACAATGAATAAAATTATGGGTACTTCCCGAATCAATCAACACTATTACCTTTTTCTTCTTGATATGTCCTTCTATCTTGATAGTTTGAGGAGTGGTAATTCTAGCCAATGCATTACAAGATATCGTTGGATTCATTTCTTCTTAATCTAGGATTTTTCCCTAGAGTATATCCTCCTCTTTTGACATTTCCTGTTCCTTTTCTTTCTCCTCTTCACAATATATGTAAAATAATTTCTTCTCAGCACACTTATGACCTTTAGTGTATTTTCTATCACAACTGTAATAAAGCCCTTTTGCTCTTTTTTCTTTCAATTGTTGTGGTGTCAACCTTGTAGGTTGTGGAAGGCTAGGGGCAACAATGCTTCCATCTTTATAGTTATGAGTGGTAGGCTTCCTGTTTGTCATAATTTTGCTTTCCATTTTTCTTGCTAACATGAATGTCTTCTCCAATAAATCAGGTTCCCAAAGGTGAACCTCATGTTGGATATTATCCTTTAAAGTCCATATGAACACGTCAATCTTATGCTCCTCTGGAATATCTTTTACCCTTATGTTCAATTTTTGGAAGTCTTCAATGTGCTCCATCATTGAACCCTTTTGTTTGAGATTTATCAATTGGCTAAAAAATGTGTTTCTTTTTGTATTCTCATAATGTGCTATGATTTCTTATGTAAAACTTTCCCAAGTGAAAATTTGTTTACGAGAGAAAATCCTTCGATACCATACAAATTGATTTGGTTCCAAATATAAAGTTGCAATACGTACCTTTTCTGTGTTTTGCACATTATGGACATAAAAAAATTGCTCCATCTGTAGTATCCATGTTCTTGGATCCTTGCCATCAAACTTCCTCATATCG
Organism: Pinus taeda; assembly: GCA_000404065.3. Classification (NCBI taxonomy): domain Eukaryota; kingdom Viridiplantae; phylum Streptophyta; class Pinopsida; order Pinales; family Pinaceae; genus Pinus; species Pinus taeda. Next base: position 70,744 of record APFE030381029.1, on the reverse strand, counting down.
ATTTTTGGAACATAGTGGGTCTTCAATCCAATATTAAAGTCTATGAAATCATGATTAACATTTCTTTTGTTCTCATCATGAGTTTCCTTTACTACCCTTTCACCATTAGTAACCATTTCTTATAGCAACTTATTCAAATTTAACTTCAATTCTTCCATCTTAATGTCCATGCCATTCATTTTAGCATCCATGCCATTCACCATAGCTTCCATGCCATCCATCTTAACTTGCATGCCGTTCATATTAGCTTGCACGCCATCCATCTTAGCTTTCACACCATCCATCTTAACTTGCATACCATTCATATTAGCTTCCACACCATTCATCTTGGCTTCAGTTACCTTTTGTGATAGTGAAATCTGTTGTACTTGGTCTTGTAATTTTGATATATCATGTTGCATTTCTTCCTCTTCTTCACGATTCATACTAGAGCTTTCAAGTTGCCCACTAGGTGTTTCCATTTTATTTCTACGTGGCATCAATTAATGCTAATAATTCTTCACTATTCCCTTTGAATTCCTTTAAACTAATTTTTCAAACCAATTTTATGCAAAAATTTTAAAAAATACACACCCTTTTTTCACTTTGTAAGAGCTCGATATTGAATCTGTTGTATCTTTGTAATTGCAGATCTCGAATATCTGAAATCACGTCCTACAATAGCCCTTTGAGTCCTCTTTCTAACCCCACAATTATGATCAAGATTGGATTCTCAAAGGAATAGTTATGCCAAATCTCCCACATTGACCTGATTATAAAATAGTTCACTAGACCGAACTTGTATGAAGTGCAATGTGTCACTGTTTCAGCCTTAGTACCTAAAAATGATATACAAAAAACTACAAGCCATCGTCTTTCTGAAACTTATGAAATTTCAATCTGATGCTCAGAACAAAAGTTATGATGATTTCGCTTAGGTCACATGTTTCAAATGTAAATCGGGAATCTGCAAAAACCCTAACTTATGCAGATCATATCTCTAAAAATATATTAAGACAAGCTCTGAAATTCATACCTGAAGTTTAGAATGATTTGAGCTCAAATGGGTTTTTTTTAGCTTCTGAAATTTCGTAGCAAAAAATTTATAGCGAAAATTCCACGATGACCTATTTGCAACAACAAAACCCTAGAATCCAAAGCTCTGATACCAAATGTTAGGAAACCAGCTCACAAAAAGATATAAAATATAGATCAACACCTTAGAATTCAGCCTCTTCGAGGGGGAAACCTCCTTTACATTACACAAAATGAACAATTATTGGATGATACAAATGAGTAAACCTCCCTTCTATATATAGGAGTCTAAGCAGTCACAATATAATCAAGTCGACATAACAGTAATAACATAAGGGCACAAAAATAACAATAGTGGGTTTCTATGGGGCACACTAATAACAATATGGGGACAATGGGACAATAACGACACAATAATAATAATAACAATAAGGGATGCAATGACAATAGTAATGCAGGAATCACTAGTATTATAGGGACCTAACAGATTCTTTTTGTGTTAATGGTCAACTCTTTTGTTAATTCATATGGCTTATGTCAACCACATTTATTAATGTGGTTACGTTAGCATATATTATAATATATGAAATGTGATATTATATTGAAAATTAATAATATTGTATTAATCCAAATTTAATAAATTTAATCTTAACATTAAAATATATCAATATTTATTTTTTATATTAATATTCATTTCAAACATCTAATTTAATAATAATATATTTTTTATATTGATATTAATTAAAACTTTTACATGACATTATAACAAAAATTCTAATTAAGATTTTGAATTCCAAAATGTTTAATTTTAGATAATTCAATATTTATTTATTTTCTTTTTTCTTTTTTCTTTCATGAGGGTTGTTAAAGGATTTATAAAAGTGGCTCTACAAAAGATTTATAAAGCCCTCCAACAAGATATATAAATTTCAAATTTAGATGCTCAAGCTTTTAAGTCATAAAATCAACAATTTCACCACCCGTTCTTCAAAATTTCCTTCAACTCCATTTAGGGCTAAATTTGCCCTCAAGTGGCTGAGTTGATCATGTTGGATTTATGAAGGAATCCTCTATCCAATAACATATGAGTTGGGCATTTTCCTTTTCATCTAATGCTTAATTTTTTTTATGAGTCATATTCAAAAGGGTACTTCTAGCTTTTCAATTTATTTAAATAGTTAAAAAAAAACTTAATGCTTTTGCAAAATGCAATAGAAATATTACTTCACCAAAAAATAATAAAAAATATATTTTTGCATAAAAAAAAAAATTAATATGAGGAACTTAGCTCTCTTCTTGTAGATGATGTTCACATATATATTTTTGTAAATTACCAATTTTAAACTAAGTTATGCTATATTATTTTTTTTAAATTATACATTTTAGACTACGGACACTAAATATTTTTGCAACAAATATCGCTAGGACAACAACATAATTCTCCACAATTTATCACACTAAATAGTTTTTGCAACAAATATCTCTAGGACAACAACATAATTCTCCACAATTTATCACACTAAATAGTTTTGAAAAAAATATCACTCGAACAACAACATAATTCTCCACAATTTAACACACTAAATATTTTTGGATAAAATATCACTAGGACAACAACATAATTGTGCACAATTTATCACAGTGCCTATATGAATTTTAAGGGCTTCAATTCCATTAAAAAATGAAAAACTTGAATTTTCATCACCACATTTGACCCAAAAGTATAACCATCTTCATGCTTTCACCCTTATTGCTTAAATTTATTTTAATGTGATATCAATTTATTATTAGTTAAATTTAACTGTTAATTTCATGTCTTAAAATATCAAATCATTATTACTTAAATCTATTTTAATGTGAGACATTTTTTTATCCAAAAAACAATTATTTTATTATTTTATTACTTACTATTAATTAAATAACTATTTGCCAAACCACTCACATTAAAGTTCTTTAACAATTTGTTCTAAAGATCTATTCTTATTCCAAATCTACCCAACACAAGAGAGATCATTTGTCTCAAGATGTAAATCTCTTTTTGAATGTAATATTTTAGGGAATGTTTGCACCTCAAGAGATTTGATCTTGATTTAAGATGGATCTATATTCGTTCTTAATAATGCTATATATCTTATATAAATTTCACACATCTACACATACTAACTTATTTTAATTTTATTATAATGTCGATAATTGCTAAAGTGGACTTCCTATTTCAACTTAAGGTGGATGAGAGTTAACTGACTTTACCTATTTCAACTTAGGGTGGATGAGGGTTTGTTGACTTTTCCTATTTCAACTTAAGATGGATGAGTGTTTGCTCACTTTTCCTATTTCAACTTAAGGTGGATGAGGGTTTGCTGATTTCTCCTATTTCAACTTAAGATGAATGAGGGTTTGACTTTTCCCATTTCAACTTAAGGTGGAGGATTTTTCCTATTTCAACTTAGGATGAGGGTTTATGGATTCTCAAGGGAATATAATCATAATTTTTTTTAATGTTGATAACACTTGGATGAGGGTTTGCGGGTTTGGTTACCTTTTTAATTATTGATTTTCAAGGGAATATGCTCATCACAAATTGTAGTGTGTTACAAAGTTTCTTAGGTTGCATTGACTTTTAATAAATTCAAAAAAACTATATTCAGGCCAAGTGTGGCTTTGGCCCACCAATTTCCCAGGATTTGAGATTATTCCAATTCTAGTAAGTTCATATGCTAATTATATGGGTAAATTTCATTAATTATGAATATAAATGATCATAATTTAAAATTTTAAGAGTATGTGTTTCCTCCTAATAAATTTCTACAAAATTATCCCACAAATAAAAAAGTTCATACACTAATTTAATTTATGACTTGACAATAACCTTAAAATTAAATAATAATAATAATAATAATAATTAATTGATGGGGCCAGCCCACGTGATCCCGCCATCAACGCGTTCCACTTGATGGGTGTACAAGCAAATAATAATGTTTAACAGAGATTTTTTGATATATGCAAATTATTTAATCCACGTTGAATTAAATGACGGTTATGGTGATTTGTACGATGTTTTTTGTTTGATGGACATCTGTCCCTCCTTGGGATTCTACGAACCTGCCTTGGTATGGGGTTTCACCACCTTTGCGCTCATTTCGTTCATTTGTTATTCTCTCGGTCGTTTGTGCTGTGTGCTCTCGGCGGCCTCTCGCAGCTTCACTGTGGATTTCGTTTTTCTTTATGGTTTGTCCACCTGGTTCTCTGAGCTTTGTGCTCTTGGTGGTCTTCACAGTGTCAATGTGGTTTCCTTTTGTTTGTTTGTGGTTTTATTCTCCTGGTTCTTCGAGCTGTATGCTCTTGGCAGTCTTCGCAGCTTCAATGTGGGTTTCATTCTTACGGTCTTTCTTTACTGGTTCGGGACTCGACCTGGAAGTTTTTCATTCATCTGGCAAAGGTATGAAAACCTGGTAAGGTTTTCTCTCTTCGTGGTCTCCTTCTTGAATGTCGATTGTTATGGTATGTTTGGTAACAAATTTGGTATGTCTCCGGCTCTGTGCATCCTTGTTTCGGTTCGTTGTCTGTGCTTCCCACGAGTATTATAGTTGGTTGTTGGTTGTGTTGTTCCTGGTATAGTTTCTCTAGCTCTGAGTCCAATTCCTCCACGAGCCCGGCAAAACTGAGGTGGCGAATTCCTTCGGTTCCTCCGCTAATTTATCTGGGTAAGTCCCCTGTCCTATGATGGATATATGTGCTCCTTTTTTCTCAGTTGTCTAACGTCTTCGGCTCCTCATGAGCAAGGAAAAAAAACTAGAGTGGTTGCAGTTTTGGCTTGCTTCCATCAAGTAAGATAACCATATATGTTTTGATTGTTCCCTTCAACTTTCGGTTCCTCTGTATTCCATTTCACAAGAACTTATTTTGTTTGTCGTTCCTCTTTGCAGGTAGAGCCACCCGAGGGTTTCGATGCATGGAAACTCAACTGTTCTAATTGACAACGAGTAGTGTCGTTCTATTCGTTCGGTATTTTTGCTTGGCTTTAGTGTTACAACTGTAGGGTCGATATATCGTTGGCCTTCGAGCCGCTATCTATATTTGTTCTTCTATAGTTTGTCACAGTCGTTGGGTTATGGTAATGAGTTGAGGACTATGGGGTTTGGCTTCCACTTATTATAAGTATGATTCATATATTTGTGAACTGGGTTCATTCCTTTGTTTCGAACAGAATGTAAATGAGCAAAGAATTGGATGACTGTATTTATGTTTCTATGAATTCAACTGATTTGGCTATATTTATAAATTCGCATACCTCGTGTTTACAGAATTTGTTAGCTTATCTCGACTTGCAATTTCCGACTTCGTATCGTTTGTTCATATAAATGATTCTATGTCTGATTGTTTGGTTGAGTCCGCCTATAATCTGGGCGCTGTCACTTCTCCTCTAGTTTCGGTTTTCTCCTCTTTCGTTTTATAACCTGTAGTAGTGTAATAACAATCTCCACGAAGTAATTTTACAAAAATTATTATACAATATATGGGTCGTTGTAGGGATGAATGTGCACAAAAAAAATTATATTTTCCTCCTCTTTATTTCTTTGTCAATCGAACCCTTACATTGTGCTTTGTCCCGAATGTGCACAGAAAAAATTATATTTTCCTCCTCTTTATTTCTTTCTCAGTCGAACCCTTACATTGTGCTTTGTCCCGAATGTGCAAAGAAAAAATTATATTTTCCTCCTCTTTATTTCTTTGTCAGTGGAACCCTTACATTGTGCTTTGTCCCTCTTTTTAATATTAGTGTTCTCAAATTGCACTAACTGTTGTTGGTTATGTTCAATTGGTTACATCAGTTATTCCTCATAAGGAACTTTTCATGGTTGCCTCATAAGGAACTTTTCAGGGTTGTCTAACATATTTTCTTTTCATGTTTTTACAACAGTAAATTAACTGTCTCGGAATAATGAATCTAACTAATTCCTACTGTTCCTAATTACAATTTACTACATTAACTTAGGCAACTTAATAAAGGAAGGAAATAAATAAATAAATAAAAACAAGTACGCTTATCACCTTCACTTATTCAGTGAAGGAGTTCAATGAATTACCATATCACCTTCAAACCTTCACTTTTGTCTTTATGCTATCCATTCAGTGAAGGAGTTCAGTGAATTACCATATCACCTTCACTTTTGTCTTTAAGCTATCCATTCACCTTCACTTTTGTCTTTACCATATCACCTTCAAACCTTCACTTTTGTCTTTACTCAGTGAAGGAGTTCTCACCTTCACTTTTGTCTTTACCATATCACCTTCTAACCTTTACTTTTGTCTTTACTCAGTGAAGGAGTTCAGTGAATTACCATATCACCTTCACTGTGAATTACCATATCACCTTCACTTTTGAAGGAGTTTAGTGAATTACCATATCACCTTCACTTTTGTCTTTATGCTATCCATTCACCTTCACTTTTGTCTTTACCATATCACCTTCAAACCTTCACTTTTGTTCAGTGAATTACCATATCACCTTCACTTTTGAAGGAGTTCAGTGAATTACCATATCACCTTCACTTTTGTCTTCACCATATCACCTTCACTTTTGTCTTCACGCTATCCATTCACCTTCACTTTTGTCTTTACCATATCACCTTCAAACCTTCACTTTTGTCTTTACTCAGTGAAGGAGTTCAGTGAATTACCATATCAGTGAATTACCATATCACCTTCACTTTTGTATTTACCATATCACCTTCAAACCTTCACTTTTGTCTTTATGCTATCCATTCAGTGAAGGAGTTCAGTGAATTACCATATCACCTTCACTTTTGTCTTTACACTATCCATTCACTTTCACTTGAGTTCAGTGAATTACCATATCACCTTCACCTTTGTCTTTACACTATCCATTCACCTTCACATATCACCTTCACTTTTGTCTTTACACTATCCATTCACCTTCACTTATATCACCTTCACTTTTGTCTTTACGCTATCCATTCACCTTCACTTTTGTCTTTACCATATCACCTTCAAACCTTCACTTTTGCTCAGTGAATTACCATATCACCTTCACTGTGAATTACCATATCACCTTCACTTTTGAAGGAGTTCAGTGAATTACCATATCACCTTAACTTTTGTCTTCAGGCTATCCATTCACCTTCACTTTTGTCTTTACCATATCACCTTCAAACCTTCACTTTTGTCTTTACTCAGTGAAGGAGTTCACCTTCACTTTTGTCTTTACCATATCACCTTCAAACCTTCACTTTTGTTCAGTGAATTACCATATCACCTTCACTGTGAACTACCATATCACCTTCACTTTTGAAGGAGTTCAGTGAATTACCATATCACCTTCACTTTTGTCTTCACACTATCCATTCACCTTCACTTTTGTCTTTACCATATCACCTTCAAACCTTCACTTCTTTTGTCTTTACCATATCACCTTCAAACCTTCACTTTTGTTCAGTGAATTACCATATCACCTTCACTTTTGTCTTCACGCTATCCATTCACCTTCACTTTTGTCTTTACCATATCACCTTCAAACCTTCACTTTTGTCTTTACTCGGTGAAGGAGTTCAGTGAATTACCATATCACCTTCACTGCGAATTACCATATCACCTTCACTTTTGTATTTACCATATCACCTTCAAACCTTCACTTTTGTCGTTACGCTATCCATTCAGTGAAGGAGTTCAGTGAATTACCATATCACCTTCACTTTTGTCTTTACACTATCCATTCACTTTCACTTGAGTTCAGTGAATTACCATATCACCTTCACCTTTGTCTTTACACTATCCATTCACCTTCACATATCACCTTCACTTTTGTCTTTACACTATCCATTCACCTTCACTTTTGTCTTTACGCTATCCATTCAGTGAAGGAGTTCAGTGAATTACCATATCACCTTCACTTTTGTCTTTACACTATCCATTCACTTTCACTTGAGTTCAGTGAATTACCATATCACCTTCACCTTTGTCTTTACACTATCCATTCACCTTCACATATCACCTTCACTTTTGTCTTTACACTATCCATTCACCTTCACTTTTGTCTTTACCCTATCCATTCAGTGAAGGAGTTCACTTGAATTACCATATCACCTTCACTTTTGTCTTTACACTATCCATTCACTTTCACTTGAGTTCAGTGAATTACCATATCACCTTCACTTTTGTCTTTACACTATCCATTCACCTTCACTTTTGTCTTTACGCTATCCATTCAGTGAAGGAGTTCTTTCACTTGAGTTCAGTGAATTACCATATCACCTTCACTTTTGTCTTTACACTATCCATTCACCTTCACTTTTGTCGCTATCCATTCAGTGAAGGAGTTCAGTGAATTACCATATCACCTTCACTTTTGTCTTTACACTATCCATTCACCTTCACATACCATATCACCTTCACTTTTGTCTTTACACTATCCATTCACCTTCACTTTTGTCTTTACCCATTCAGTGAAGGAGTTCAGTGAATTACCATATCACCTTCACTTTAGTTCAGTGAATTAACATATCACCTTCACTTTTGTCCTTACACTATCCATTCACCTTCACTTTTTTCTTTACGCTATCCATTCAGGGAAGGAGTTGGAGTTCAGTGAATTATCATATCACCTTCACTTTTGTCTTTATGCTATCCATTCAATGAAGGAGTGCTATCCATTCAGTGAAGGAGTTCAGTGAATTACCATATCACCTTCACTTTTGTCTTTATTAACTCCTTCATCCCCTTCAGAGACCATATCACCTTCACTTTTGTCTTTGCCGTGTCAAGAAGATGCTCCTGCATCATTAATAATATATTATTTAGATTCATTTTATTTCATTTTCATAAAATATACATATTATAATTATTTCCTAAAATAATTATTTATGATTTTATTAATTAAAACAGCTTACATATTAAACTATAAAACACCTCTGCACATCTATGAACCCCATAACATTATTTTGTAACTTCTTATATTGATGTTTAATAATAAAACAAACATATTTTGCCACTGCACACACTCAGAGTATTTCTGGCATGTGCTTACTCAGAGATACAGAATTGAACGAAAATAAAACATTTTCAAAAACTTCATTTTTATTTGGAAACTCCAAAATTTTATATTCTTTAAAGGCAACTCCAATGAATATTGAATTTAGATTATGAAGTATTCAATTTTTCTTTTTGCGCTACAAAGGACTTTCACTTAACAATGTCCTGCTATCTCACTGTCTATCCCTCAACGTTATGGAACAGGAAATCGAAGACCGTGGGATATATGATATGTTAATGAGCCACCTTTTATCATCATTACTTTTCATCCTTGTAACAAACATCTCCATCACAGATAACTCATGCGGCATCAATCTCACCATCGGTCTTTTGTCCCTTCTCCTCCTCTGAATCTGAAGAATAAAACAAGGTGAGTAGGATCTAAGTAGCAAATATACTGCCTGAATCAATCCTGAAGTCATGATTGAACGCAGATACTGAATGACCCTTGGAGCTGAATCAAATCTTTTTTTTGAAAGCATATCCGCAATGTGGTTCTGTTCCTTGTACATGTCTTTAAGAGATGTGCTGAAAAGTAAATTCCAGTGAAGAAATTCTAACTCTTTTTTTCCAAAGCATATCCACAATGTGGTTCTGTTCCCCTATAAATGTGACCAAGAAACGTGCTGAAAATTAAATTCAGCTAAAAAAATTACTTCATCCAATTTGCAAAGCAAGAAGGAATCGGGAAAGCCCCTGACCCAATCGATGGAGCCTTTAGAATCCCCTAGAATATTGTGCTTAAAATACACAATGAGGGAGTCTGCTCAACCATTTGTATATACAACTCTCATGTGTTTTGTAGGAATAGAACTTATGTTTTTGGTGTGAATACATGAATCATGGCATAGAACAGTGAAAGTAGAAAGCAGATCCCAGTAAACTCACCTGGGCACCTCCATGCTTGATCACAAAGTCACGCTCATCAGAAACCACGAGAAACTCAAGTGTCTGTGATTCTCTTTTGGCTTTCTCTTTCGCTTCCGCCGCTTCAATTTCATTCAGCCGCTCACGGGTAATACTTGGTTCCATGTTCTGTTATGTAAAAATATGCACTTTACCGCAATTCCCAATGTAGTTTCCCATCTGGACGTACAATGACCACGTTTGGGGTAAACGGAAGTCGGAAGTAGCGAAACAATTTCTTTATAGTCTTGTTTCCAAATGGCAAAGCCAGCCATGGCATCCTCTCTCATAATGCTTTTGAAAGTCTATTTCCTTTTCGTCATCCCACAGAAAAACAATCTCAATGGCTTCCCCTCTTTTCCGGAGCTCTTTGTAAAACACCAAAAGATGTGAAGCGAAAGTATAGCAGTCATTAGTGCCGTTGACCGCCGTTGACCGAGAAATAAAAAACTAAGAGTCTTCCCCACAAGCTCCGCTACCGGAACCTGTTGGCAAATACCCAAATTGCCACTTAGTCCATTATGAATCTGTGCACCTACTTTTCCTAAATCCTTACAGGGCGCAATCATTGCTTAACACGCAATCACCGAATTCAGAATATGTATTTAATACCTTTAAGACATACATGTTCTATTATAAATCCTTACAGGGCGCAATTATTGCGTAAAACGCAATCACTCAATTCAGAATATGCTTAAGACATATATACATGTTTTACTATCAAACTGAAAAAGGCTAATTCAATGCATGCTTTCATTCTTATTCATGTGGTTTTTTATTCTTTTTCATATAGTAGTGGATTTAATGATTAAGAATATGTGTTTTTTTTCTAATTACAATTTGAAAATCAACTATCCATTTTTATTCATGTGGTTTTTCATTCTTTTTCATATAATAATAGTAGTGGATTTAATAATTAAGAATATGTGTTTTTTTTTCTAATTACAATTTGAAAATCAAAAATAGAGTAGATATGTTTTCCTGGACTCAACAATCTAACAATCAAATTAACGTAATGATCAAGTCAAGTCAGGTCAAGTCAAATCACTGCACTGACGTCACTCCTTGTTCCCCAAAAAAAATCTGATATACCAGTTTAATGTATAACTTATCTCTGACTTCTTCTTATTATAATAATAATAATAATAATAATAATAATAATAAATTTTATTTTCTGTCAATAAAAATTGATACTATTCATTAAAAACTCTCATAAAATGCCCTAGTCAGAGATCCATGCAAAAGAAAACACAAACAAAAATGCGAAAACACACACCTTTCTTACACTGTCCAATTAAAAGGGAAAAAACCCATCTTTCTTTCTCCATGGCCAATGACAAAATCTCGTTCATCGGACAACAGAAGGGATTCTAGAGTCTGTGCATCCCGGAAGGCCTTCACTTTGGCCCTCGCCTCATCAATTCTCTTTCCAGTGAATGGATAGCCCTCGACACCGAATTTTTCAAAAACCTCCACGCCATAAGGGGTTATAATTTTGCCATCTTTATCCAGAACAAGAAGGCTGGGAATCTGTTTCACCTGAAAGGCCTGCTTGAGCTTTTTCCTAGTATTCGCATCTGAGAACAGCAGGGCAAGCCATGGCATGGTGCGGTGGGATTTCTTGAAACTTGATTAAGTCTTTTTCTTGTATTCTTACCCCCACAATTCCCATTTACGACACGATTCCCATCGATCCAACCATCATTACCGTCGTCGTCCGCCTCCTCACCATTATCAATATCACTCACTTTCATCCTCACCACCATTGTCACTATCACTCTCACTTTCACCCTCACGCTTAATGAAATCAGTTGAAACGAAGACAATCTCGAGGTCCCCCTTCTCCAATAACTGGTTATAAATTTTGGACAAAACGGGGGTGAAATCCCTGGATGCATGAAAAGGATTGGCAAAGTACAGAGCCACATGTTTTCCTTCCAGTTCTTCAACTTTGACCTGCATATTACCATGGTTTCAAAACAAGAACGCAATTTTAGACCAAAGTTAATGAAACGAGTGTACATGTCAAAGCATAACAATCATGCCCGTTGTCCATTGTTTCGGATCAAGAAATCACGTTCCTCGTGGAAAAGCAGAGATCTCAAACTCTCGTGGGTGGCAGGTTTCTCCTGCTCATTGAGCTCAGACATAGCGATAACACGATCTCTCTGCTCTCTCCTGTTTTTTTATTTTATTGCACTGCAAGCTCTAAGGATTTTCTCTGAACAGAGAGGTTATCTGTTAATCCCCGTCTATGTCGAAGGAGGTGTAATCAGGTAAGCCTCCTATATGAGGGAGACGATGTCAGTTATACCGTTCAATATAACAATTACATTAAATATAAAATATATTTATTTTGAAAAATTTAAAAAGTGGAATACTTAATTTTGAGTAAATTTAAAGATATATTAAGTATTTTCTGTATTCAAGTTTTGTGATCCATATTGTATCAAACAAAGTCTTTTATAATATATTCAAAAAGTCTTTTGGTAGAAATTATATTAAAAAGAATTATAGGTTGACCCGTTTTAAACCAACAAGTGTGGTTGAAAAATTGTGCTAAGTAATAGAAATTGTTTAGCGTTAATTTTTGGACTTTTTAGTGCCAAAATCTCATGGAAAAATTAAAGGTGAAATATTAATTTGTGTTATTTAAACGTGTTTTTGGTAGAAATTATATAAAAACAATTATCGGTTGACCCGTTTTAAACCAACAAGTGTGGTTGAAAAATTGTGCTAAGTAATAGAAATTGTTTAGCGTTAATTTTTGGACTTTTTAGTGCCAAAATCTCATGGAAAAATTAAAGGTGAAATATTAATTTGTGTTATTTAAACGTGTTTTTTTTAAACTATATATCGATTCAACGCCACGAAAAACCCTTAGAGCACTTCAAATGTGCATGGTTAGGCATCAAGTTTATGATTTCAATAAATTCCTTCCAAGTTTTAAAGAAATTATACCACAAAAAGTCACCCCTTCCAAAAATTTGACAACTGGTAAGTAATATTACTATTATATTTGAAATATATAATATATATATTAATATATAATTATATATATATATATTAATGTAACACTCCTGGCTCCTTGAAAGGATTTATTGTGGTTATTAATTTGGTTTATGTTTCACTGCATTTATTTTCTGTTATGTTATTACCATATTAAATTGTTACCTAATTGTGAGTGATTAGAAGTGGAAACATGATTAATTAAAAGAAACTGCCCCTGCCCTGGAAAAGGGAAATATAGGGGAAAACGCTGAAGGAGAAAACTACCCTAGAGCCAGAAAAAGTGTTACGAGTGGGAAGTTGCTTATGAACAGTCAAATTAAGTGCAAGACTTGAGGCTAGACAGTTCCAAGGCCCCTGTAAGTGGAAATTATTCCAGGAGAGAGAGTGCTCAAAGGAGGACCATGATGTAATTGTGAGATTCGTGGTTGGGAGGAAAGACTTTATAGAATTATTGGAAACTGCAGGTGGAATAGATAAGTATTATAGTCAGTTTCTTTCTAGAACTAATGCTAGAATGTGGAGATTAACATTTAATGACAGAGTAAAATTTGTTATGCTTGAACTATCATAGAATAAGTTCTGGAATAGAAAACGATATTTAGAAGGATAATTATCTTAAGGAAGACTATAATTACGTGATATAGAAGCATCATTTCTTTTATCATATTTTAGATAGTTTATACTAATATCTATAGAATTACTATATGACACAGCAAAAAGGAAAAAAGAATAGATAAGTATCTAGAATGTGGAGATTAACATTTAATGACAGAGTAAAATTTGTTATGCTTGAACTATCATAGAATAAGTTCTGGAATAGAAAACTATATTTAGAAGGACAATTATCTTAAGGAAGACTATAATTACCTGATATAGAAGCATCATTTCTTTTATCATATTTTAGACAGTTTATACTAATATCTATAGAATTACTATATGACACAGCAAAAAGGAAAAAAGAATAGATAAGTATTATATTCAGTTTCTTTCTCGAACTAATGCTAGAATGTGGAGATTAACATTTAATAACAGTAAAATTTGTTATGCTTGAAGTATTATAGAATAAGTTCTGGAATAGAAAACTATATTTAGAAAGACAATTATCTTAAGGAAAACTATAATTACATGATATAGAAGCATCATTTTTTTTGTCATATTTTAGACAGTTTATACTAATATCGATAGAATTACTATATGACACAGCAAAAAGAAAAAAATGCTCATTCTGTAATTATGGTTCATTGTTCATGGTTATCAAAGTCAAACGAATAAGATATAAAAGAAAATCATTTACAATATACTTTATCCGAGAAACTGTAGAATGACCTGTGTAATTTTACACACTCTATTACTAATGACAAAAATAGAAAGACCCAAGAAACTGTAGAATGACCTATGTAATTTTACACACTCTGTTACTAATGACAAAAATAGAAAGACAAGAAACATACAACATAGAAAGACAAGAAACATACAACAGATGTTGAACGTGGATTCAGAATATAAATACAGTCATTACGTAACTGTTGAATGTAGATTTAGAATATAAAAACAACAAGATTTATATAACTGCTTGAATGCAGGTTCACTACCATAGCTCGACCATGCAATCACGAAATTACAACAACATAATTCTTCATATCCTAGCATTATATTGAATTAAAACTTGATCAAATTGTGTCGAAAATGATCAATCAACCTAGTAAATACTTGCATGAATAAGAAAAGGGTCCTCTCAGCCAAGAATGCAACGCCGCTGTAAAATGACTTAATTCATTGCCATTCCCACACATATAAATAGACATGATCAACCCTATACCCCTCTGTCAATTATAGAGCAGGAGTATTCTCCCCAAAACTACAAAAAAGGCCTACACAGAGTTCCTTTAACCAACTACGCGTATTTAAATAATTATAGAATCAACAGAGCCATAAACTTGAACCAGCTAGACGCTTAACATGAGACTGAGTCTCTATCTTTGACCATGTGAGTAATGTTCCCATAACTTAATTCATGCCAGAGGTAAGAATCGAACTTGTAAGGGCCAACAATGTCGCCGTGAGTATTTAAGTTTTAGAGAGAGGTGGTCTTTACCAATACAAATACCGATAAGCACTGTGTATTTACCTGTCATGGACATATGAAACCTTAGGTTAGTAAAACCCTTACGGAAAAAACTATACAGAAAGAAAATAGATAAATGGGAAGAAGTATTACCTAGGAGTGGGAGGTTTCTGTGTGAGGTAACTTCCTTGTTCACTAGTGAGCGAGTAGCATGAGCGATATTAAGCAAACCAAAGGATAAAAACCATTCAAACTAAGAAACTTTTAATAGTTACCTCCCGCAGCTATGTCTTGAAATCGATTGTCGCCACGAGCAATGAGAGTTCCATGGGGCTTTCCTGTGCAGCGAAGGCAAATCATTAAACACAATGCCAAAACACACCCTAGCTTTACAGTAATCTCGTTATACAACCCCAGAAGACAACAGCGCAAGGGCCTCATGGGTTTGCCTCGTTCTGTTTTAAAAACTGTCACTGCCTTCATCATTCTCAGAGGATGCACAAACAGACAAAAACCTTGATTAGAGAAACAAACCATCGCAGAGCAGTAAGAAACTACAAGAGCAACGACAACAATGAGCCACAAGGAGGCTGAGGATGAGCAATCAGTTAGCGATTGAAACCCTAAGTTTTCTCTATTGTCAAATCGCAAGATCAAGATCAATGGCCGCAGTACAAAACAAATGGTGTGAGAAACATGAACCATTTGGCCAATACACATAGTGTCACGCACCCAAGCCTACGGTGGTCTTCCAACCGTGTCGGTGAGGTGCGGCACCACCCCACACTTTCTTTTTAACAATACTTATGTGTGCGGACTACGCCTAATTCACAACCGATACTTAGTTTGCTTTTCGCAACCAAGTAAAATGCATTAAACCTTTATATCAATGAAGCCCATACTCATTCATTATCACAGCAATCATAAAAACATCAATTGCAAGATATAAAGGGGAGGGGCAACTCCCGAATAGTCTGCCCAACAATATATTATATATCAGTTTTTCAAGAGTACAATGAGCTAGTCTGCTTGGAAAACTCCAAGCCAACACTTAGCCAAATTACAACATGAGGCAACCTGCCTTTACATAGAGAGAGTGCACACCTATACCAAGAGCGAGTGCCCACACACGGGTCACCAAGACACCCCTGCACATCCTGCACAATTCTGCACTTCAACCTGTTCACACACCCTTCGTTCATCAACCATAAACCCAAGTGTAGCTCTGCGCATTCATACACTTATGCGCATGAGCTATGCGCACTTCCTGCGCTATCCCACTTCTCTAATGGGTAGATGGAAGAGCGAACAAGTTCGATGATGATTTGACCTTCCATGCTCCACACATATATACCCTTGCTACGCGTGTGAGGGGAGGGCGAAGCTCCTTGGCCGACGCCCCAAACATCCACACGAAAGCCCCTTCCAACGCCTGCACTACCGCCGGTTTCACCATGTGTGAAGTCGCCCTTTACGCCATACAAATAACCATCGTTCAACACTTATTTATCGCACGCCATGCCTTCATCGTAGTCATGTCGCACTCCAACCGTAGCTCGTCCATTTGTGCGTGCCTACCGCAGCTCGTTGTTCGCTCCTACCCACGCGCCCACCCATGTGCGGTCGTGCACGCCCACCCGGCGTGTCGTCCAACCATCGTGCGCCCGCCCATTCACCGTGCGCCCGTTTGCCAACACACTCGTGCACCCGTCGTGTCGTCGTGCACGTCCACCCGCGCGCCCATCCAACTCGTCGTCGCACTCCCGTTCACCACGTTCGCCCGGCGCGTTTGCGCCCGAGGGCCTTACATCCTCCTCCACCTGAAGTCGTTGTCGTCCTCGGCAATATCCCAACTCCAAGCATCAAACCATGATGTTAACTTCCCTCACATATGGCAAACATCCCTGCAACATATGTAGGTCTCCATCTCCACCATGTCTCATCCAAGTGACTAACTGCCACTAAGATATGTCATAGATGTCCATGACCATCAACCACCTGCCACAATATCTCCATGCTGCTCTCCACCATGGAAGGCTGATCCCTTCAACATCAAGCTACATGTCCACTGCAACAATGTGTCCTCCATCATGTTACCAACTCCATCATGTGCAAAACTACCCATGATACGTCAACAAGAGCTAACACATCACAACTATGTGCCAACATCTCATCAAACTTCCAAGTGCTCAAAGAGAACACTTCTCCATCAAGTGTCGAATCAAGTGTTTCAAGAGAGCACCTCATCATCAAGTCAAGTGCCTTAAGAAAGAACCTTCCTCCATCATGTGTCCTATGTGTCTAGCTGCCATGATACTCCACCCTAATGCCAACATTCCTCTGTCATATGTCAACATGTCATCTCATCAGAACAACTCCATGTGCTCTATGTGCTCATCTGCCATGAGACTCTATCCTAATTCCAACATTCCTCTGCTCACTGACGTCCCCCATGCCTTGAACTAGTTGGGTAGCTAGTCCAACCATCACATCCAAATCATGAGAGTGAACA
The DNA here is from genome assembly GCA_000404065.3 of Pinus taeda. Lineage (NCBI taxonomy): Eukaryota > Viridiplantae > Streptophyta > Pinopsida > Pinales > Pinaceae > Pinus > Pinus taeda. The sequence goes on along the minus strand of APFE030381029.1, from coordinate 53,186 downwards.
TCCTCATGCCACCATCAGTCGTTTCCCAAAACATCTGCCACATCCTGAACTCTATCAAGAATAGTCCATGCTCAGGTCCATGAAGTAGTCTCCATCCACCTGCAACATGTCATGATGCTTGATGCCAAGCCATCCCTGCACCATCATAACCTGCTCAACTGCTTAAGGGACTCACTGCCATGAGCAGCTAATAATGAGCCCCATCTTCTTATCTCTCTAAGAAGATGTAGAGGGGTGAGAGCCTAAAGGCTCACCCTCACTAATCAATTCGATCCACCTATCAGGATCTTCAACTTCCAACCTTTGTAGGTAAGTAACTCGGTCCTCACCCAGCCTCATATATGCTTCATCAACATCCTCATCTTCAATCACCTCTAGCCTTCTTGTCAAGTCCAAAATACTATCTGAAAGTGATTTAATAACCAAGGATTTTTTGGTAACCTTTGTCTCTGCCTTTGACAAACGCTTACATACATCACCCAAATCTTCATCACTCCTTACTTGCATTGTTGCCACCTCATGATCAGACCTAGTTACTCTAAAGGTAAGAACACCTATGGGTACATCTTCCCTTCCATCATAGATGTACAACTTCTTCAAGTGTGGAACAATCATCGCATCATATTGCTTCATAAACTCCATCCCTAGTACAGCCTCATAGTCATCAATCCTCACTATAGTGAAGTCCACCTTCCCGGTCCATTCACCAAGTGTAGTGTCCACTTGTTCAGCCACACCAAGTACTTCGTTCAGAGGAGAGTTCACCATCTTCATATGTGCCTTGATAGGAACATATTTCAGCCCAACCTTCCTTGCAGTATCTTCACCAATAAAGTTGTGAGAGGCCCCACTATCTACCATAGTGAGTATATCAGAACCTTCAACTTTCATTCGGACATACTCCAACTTGTTCCTCTCGGGATCCTTCCGAGAGATCACCTCTGTAGCAGTAGCAGTACTAAGAACCTGCATCATACCCACAGAAGCACCTTCATCTTTCGTACTAGATTGTGCTATAGCAGCCAACTTCGGTCTAGAGGGACAATTCTTCACCGTATGTGGACCAACACTTCAAGACCTTCTTTGCCTTCAAACTATCATCTGATTTCAAAGCTTCTTCTTTCTTCTTATCCTTCGGTTTATCAGACTTCTTCTTTCTATCATCAGAAGTCTCATCATAGTGTTCAACCAACTTGTCAACTGCAGCAAAGGCTTCTTCAAGTGTAAGAATCCTTTGTCTCTTCACCTCATTGCGTGCCCAAGGCTTCATTCCAATAATGAAATTGAATACCTTGTCTCTCTCCGCCATATCAGGTAGCTCAAGGACCGCACTTGCAAATTCCCTTTGATAAGTTTGAAGGTTCCTGGTTTGCTTTATAAACTTGATCTTCATCCTAGCTTCCCATGTTTCATCCTGAGGACTAAAATGGGCTTGCAAGGCTCCTTTCATGTCATCCCAAGAAGTGATGTCGGTAGCACTTCCATTTGCAACCTAGTCCATCCTTCTTCTCCACCACATCTTGGCATCTTTTGTGAGGAATTGAGCAGCAACCTTGACCTTAGTCTCATCATTGGATAGACCCAATCTTTCCAAGTATTGCTCCATGTCCCACAAGTAGTTACCAAGAGTTTTTGCACTCCTTGTACCATCGAATGAATCTGGTTCCTTGACTTTCACATGAGGCACTCCTCCACCTGAGCCATGCCTCACGACCTTCTTCAACATCGCTATTTCATCCTTGGCTTCGTCAAGAGCTTTCTTCAAGTCCATGATCTCCATTAGAACTTGATCCCTTGAAGCTTCAACGTCCTTGACCCTTAATTCAAGTTGTGTACACATCAAATCAGTGTACTCATGCTGAGTTCGGAGTTCATCAAGTTCATCTTTCACCTTCAAGAATTCCTTTTGTTCTTCCACAACAAGATCAATCTTTCCTTCAAAATGACCCTCTAAGTACTCCAACCTTTCCACTACTTTCTGCATCAGCTCAAGAGTAGTGTCCACGGGACTATGACTAGACCCTGCATGAGATTCAGCCATTGCTAATAGCCTCTTCCTTCTTTGTAATCTAGTCTCGACCATGCACCGGCTTCACCTGCAACCCAAGTCCTTGATGCCACACTTAGAGTGTTTCACCAACCTCTTTCCCTACAAGAACCGGTTACCACGGCCACTTCAAGCTCAACAACTCGGCCCAACCGAGCTCTGATACCAAGTGTCACGCCCCCAAGCCTACGGTGGTCTTCCAACCGTTTCGGCGAGGTGAAGCACCGCCCCACACTTTCTTTTTAACAATACTTATGTGTGTGGACTACGCCTAATTCACAACTGATACTTAGTTTGTTTTACGCAACCAAGTAAAATACATTAAACCTTTATATCAATGAAGCCCATACTCATTCATTATCACAGCAATCATAAAAACATCAATTGCAAGATATAAAGGGGAGGAGAAACTCCCGAACAATCTACCCAACAATATATTATATATCAGTTTTTCAAGAGTACAACGAGCTAGTGTGCTTGGCAAACTCCAAGCCAACACTTAGCCAAATTACAACATGAGGCAACCTGCCTTTACATAGATAGAGTGCACACCTATACCAAGAGCGGGTGCCCACACACGAGTCACCAAGACACCCCTGTACGTCCTACACAATTATGCACTTCAACTTATTCACACACCCTTCGTTCATCAACCATAAACCCAAGTGTAGCTCTGCGCATTCATACACTTATGCACATGAGCTATGCGTACTTCTTGCGCTATCCCACTTCTCTAATGCGTATATGGAAGAGCGAACAAGTTCGATGATGATTTGAGCTTACATGCTCCACACATATATACCCTTGCTACGCGTGTGAGGGGAGGGTGAAGCCCCTTGGCCGACACCCCAAACATCCACACGAAAGCCCCTTCCAACGCCCGCACTACCGTTGGTTTAACCATGTGTGAAGTCGCCCTTTACGCCATACAAATAACCATCGTTCAGCACTTAGTTATCGCACACCATGCCTTCGTCGCAGTCATGTCGCACTCCAACCACAGCTCGTCCGTTTGTGCGTGCCTACCGCAGCTCGTCGTTCGCTCCTACCCGCGCGCCCACCCATGTGCGGTCGTGCACGCCCGCCCGGCATGTCGTCCAACCATCGTGTGCCCGCCCGTTCACCGTGCGCCCGTTCGCCAACACACTCGTGCGCCCGTCGTGTCGTCATGTGCGCCCATCCAACTCGCTGTCGCACGCCCGTTCACCACATTCTCCCGGTGCCCAGCGCGTTTGCGCCTGAGGGCCTTACACATAGCCTCCCACCATGTCTCCTTGCCGCGTGGCTCTAGGTACAGGGGACATCAAGTCAACACAGGAGCAACGACGGGGAAATCACATTGCGAATCATACGCACTTAAACCCAATCTTTTCACCTTTAATATAAACTATGTGATTCATTAGACCTCTGGTAAATGTCAAGTCTATGGACATACTAATTAATATAAACAAATTAATATGATTTCATATAACGAAACAAATGCCAAAGTCTAGGATGGATATAGTTACGAAGTAAACAATTTTTTTTATTTATATATATGGTTGGTAAATTAACGTTAGATGAAGTGGTATCAGAGCTCACGTTCATACACTAAAACTCTTTGGGATAGATATTATATGAATGTGCATCTAATAACTTGATTTTTTTCTTCTTAAAAATCTAACTGAATAAAAACTCATATGGGAATAAAGAGACAGTCTCTATGCAAAAGACAAAATGTAGAGAAGTTTGGGACAACCCAATACCCAAAAACCAACTTGTGTAAATGCCAACCTTGAAATTTGGATACAGGTCGGAGAGGAGACTCGTCAGGCTAATGTAGTTTTACTTGAAACTATTCAGTAGTTACGTGCTGGGATGACAAATTTAAGAATGGATAATGAACAACTACACCTGGAATAGGAAAGGATCCTTAGAAGTTTGTCTAATCGATAGAATCAAAGACACCCAAACCCCAATGTTGAGGATAGAGAAAAGACCCCAACAACCCAACATGGTGAGGAGAATGTCGAGTCAGTGGAGAGACACAGGAATGATGATGAAGAATGCTCAGATAATGTATCTAACCAGCACAAAGCAAAAATTCAAAAGTTAGAACTACAAGGAGAATTCAAAAAGATTAAACCATCACTTTTTTAAGGGAATTCGAAGAAGCAACGAAGGATTGGTTAATTGATATGGGTAAGTATTTTCATATTTACGAATACACGGAAAGTTTGAAGGCACAGTTGGTAGTCTACCAGTTAAGAGGAAAGGAAACCCTATGGTCGGAAGAAATCAAAACAGTAAGAAAATTTGACAAGGAACAAGTGACATGGAATGAATTCCAAAAACATTTTAAAGATAAATACCTAACTGAGCGTTACTATGATGAAAAAGCAAAGGAATTTCATGAATTAAGACTGGAGGCCTTGACTATGGATGAGTATGTAACTCAATTCACCTCCCTCTTGTGCTATGTGCCTTATATGCAGGAAGAGAAAGCCAAGATTCAATGTTTCATCAATAGCCTACCCAATTTCATGAAGGAGAAACTTGAGTTTGACTACCTGAAAATAATGCACAATGCAGTGCAGAAAGCCCGCATACGTTACCACCAAATGAAACAAAAAAATGAAGGGTCTAGAGGAGCAACGATTAAGAAGGGAAGGAATATGATTTCATGTAAACACCCAAAATTTTCTAATAAGAGAAATTTACAGCAAAATTCTCTCCATAAACTTCCAGAAAGGAAGAAACCCAAGGCTATCTATTTTGAAAATCGATAGTGAGAAGGAGTTAATAAATTCAGTAATGAACAACAGTCAAAATTGCTATTGCAATGTTGGGGATGTGGAGAACCCCATTACTACAAAAATTGTTAGCACAAGGCAAGGATGGAACAATTTGCAAACCTGCAAGAGGCATCTATTGTTGGAGAAGTGGCGAGAAACATACCGAGAATTAACGTTGCCTTGTATGATCATCAAGAAAAATATTAGCCCACTGTGATTGAATGTGAAGGTACGATTGGTAAGAAACCTGTTTCCGTTTTATTTGATCTTGGTGCTAGTTTAAGTTATGTTAGTCCTAAAGTGGTAGAAAAGTGTCAACTACAAACTAAGAAATTCCCAAAATCTTGGCTATTTTAGCTAGCCACTGGGGCAAAAAGAAAGGTAGTCACCAGAACGAATCAATGTCCCATAATCGTTTCCAGATAGCCCATTCACATAAAAATCGACATTCTTCCTTTGGGCTACTATGATGTTTTAATTGGAATGGACTAGTTGGAAAAATCCTGGTCTTTGGTTGATTGCAAGCAAAAAACCATTAGTTTCATTTCCGAATCATGACAAAGGAGGGAATTGCAAGGAATTAAGTCTAACACCAAGCTGCACCCCATTACTTCTAGTCAGCTAGGGCGACGTATTAGGAAAGATTATCAAATGTATGCAGTTCAAGTGGGATTTACCAACTCCAATAATCAAATGACCTTCTTGGAAAATATTCTTATCATTCAGGAATTTGCAGACGTATTTCCTGAATCTATCCCTGGTCTACCACCCAAGCGGGATATTGAATTCACCATTGAACTTATCTTAGGTGCAGCTCTGGTGTCTAAAGCCCCTTACCACATGAGCATACCTGAGTTGACAAAACTTAAAATGCAACTTTAGGAGCTTTTGGATAAAAAGTATATCCTTCCTAGTGTGTCCCCTTGGGGAGCCTGCGTCCTATTTGTATGAAAGAAAGATGGGACTTTGAGATTGTGCATCAATTATCATTAGTTAAACAAGCTAATGATCAAGAGTAAATATCCCTTGCCACATATTAATGATCTATTCAATCAAGTGTAGGGAGCCAAGGTTTACTCAAAAATCAACTTAAGATTTGCCTATCACCAGATAAGGATAAAGGAGGAGGACTTATATAAAATGACATTTCGAACTTGTTATGGTCATTAAGAGTTCGTATTATTTCCATTTGGCCTCACAAATGCCCCAACCACCTTTATGAGTTTGATGCATGGTATTTTCCAGCCCTATCTTGATAAGTTTGTGTTAATTCTTATTGATGACATTTTGATAGAGTCTAAAAATCAAGAGGAACAAAATGAAAATTTGAGGATTGTGCTGCAAACATTACAAGAGAACCAGCTATATGCTAAATTTAGCAAATGTGACTTTTTCAAAGATCAGATCCAATTCTTGGGACACATTATATCAGCCAAAGGGATAGCAATAGACCTAGAGAAGATTAAAACCATTATGGAATGGACCGCTCCCAAGAATGTCACTGATATTAGATCATTTCTGGGTTTAGCTAGATACTACCGTTGGTTCATTGAAGTATTTTAAAAAATTGTCTTTCCAATGACCTCTTTACAAAAGAGGGGACGCACCTTCTAATGGACAGCAGAATGCCAACAAAGCTTTGAGAAATTAAAACACCTACTTACCACTTCAGCCGTACTAAAAGTGGCAGATCCGGAAACGTCGTTTGTGGTATGCACGAATGCACGTAGGGAAGGTGTTAGCAGAGAAGGTGTTAGCAGAGTACTCACACAAGAATGTAAATTTATAGCTTACGAATCACAAATATGAGCCGCGATACTCCGCTTATGACCTTGAATTAATAGCAGTGGTACATGCACTCAAAATGTGGTGACATTACTTGTTGGGGAAGAAATTTCTGCTGCTAACAGATCATAGCAACCTTACCAATTTCTTCAGCTAGTCTAGCCTTAATGCCAAACAGGCCAGATGGACAACATTTTTAAGTGAGTTTGATTTTGACATGAAGTATTTAAAAAGGAAATAAAATCAGGTGGTTGATGCACTAAGTAGGAAGGTACATTTCATCTATGAGGTTCAGATCAATCAAGCATCCTCAAAAATTCCATTAATTATAAAGGAAGCATCAGTTAAGGATCCAGAATATACTTTTCTTTGGCAGCAAACAAAAGAAGCTTTCTTAAGATGAGAAAAATTAGATTTCGACATAGGTTTGGATGACATCCTTACATTTAAAAATAGAATTTGTGTTCTTAATCAAAATATTGTTAAACAATTAATAATGGATGGATTTCATCAGAAACCTTGTGTGGGCCAACTAAGTTACTAGAAATTATTAACAGCTATCAAGAAAGGGTATTTTTGGCCTGGATTAAGGAAGGATGTCATGGAATATTTATCCAATTGTTTGAAGTGTCAGTTGGTTAAGGCAGAGCATCAACATCCTGTTGGTTTGTTACAACCACTACCTAGGTTTACCCCGCACTAGAAAACAACATGATTAAATTATGGTTGTAGTAGATAAATTGAGAAAAACTGCACATTTTATACCTGTGAAATCCACATACAAAACTGTGGAAATTGCGGACATATTTATGAAGGAAATATCTCAACTGCACGGTATACCCAAGGTGGTAATTTCAGACAAGGATGTGAAATTCACATCTGCATTTTGGAAAGCCCTCTTTTCAGGATTGGGTACCTAGATTCAATTTAGCATGACTTACCATCCCCAAAAAGACGAACAAATTGAATGGGTGAACCAAGTACTAGAAGAGATGCTACGCATGTTTGTAATGCAACAACCACATAAGTGGGAGGATTACTTCCACGTTGTGGAATATGCATACACAAATGGACATCATGAATCATTGGACACGAGCCCTTTTGAGGTATTGTATGGAAGAAAGTGCAAGGTACCTATGGATTGGAATAACCATGTGAATAAGTTAGCATTTGGTAGACATGTTAGTAGAAATGGAGGAAGTCGTTAAGAAAGCTCAACAGAATCTAAAGGCTACCCTAGATAGGTAGAGAAAATATGCAAATGAGAAAATAACGTATAGAGAATTTCAGCCAAGAGATCATGTTTATCTAAGAGTTAAGCCCCGAAAAAGTTCCCTATAGTGGAGGGCTTGTGCTAAATTAGCAACTCGATACTGTGGACCCTTTCAGGTCTTGGAACAAATTGGACCAGTAGCCTATAAACTTGTGCTTCCAAGCCACATTCAAGTCCACAGCTTTTTCCATGTTTCATTGTTAATGAAATATGTGTACAACCCTCAACACATCATAAACTGGGAAAATATTCAGGTAACAGGTTAAAACGTTATATATATTATGCCAACTGTTTTGAAGGAATATGACCATGATTATTGTATGTATCGGTCGAACCGAAAGGACAATCTCTGGCAGAACCTCTTCGTATTCTCGATCAAAGAGAAACCACCTTGCATAGGCAAGTCATCACCCATGTTAAAGTGCAATGGAAGCACTTTGGCCCAGATGAGGCAACTTGGGAAGAGGAATAATTTATGTGGGAAGCTTACCTGGCGTTATTTTCTTAAACTAGAAGGAACACAAGGGACGGTGTTCCGCATATGGGGGGGGGATATGTAACACCCCTAGCTCCTTGAAAGGATTTACTGTGGTTATTAATTTGGTTTATGTTTTACTACATTTATTTTTTGTTATGTTACCAAGGTTGGAAAGCCAGATATTAAATTGTTACCTAATTGTAAGTGATTAGAAGTGGAAGCATGATTAACTAAAAGAAACTGTTTATTACAACTACAAGAAATAGTTATGCCACTGCCCTAGAAAAAGGAAATATAGGGGGAAAAAATGAAGGAGAAAACTATCTTAGAGCTGGAAAAAGTGTGACCAGTGGGAAGTTGCTAATGAACAGTCAAATTAAGTGCGAGACTTGAGGCTGGATAGTGGAGTCTGCAAGCCCAAGGCACTGACTGTAACTGGAAATTATTCCACCAGAGAAAGTGCTCAGGGGAGGACCTAGATGTAATTGCCAGGTTTGTGACTGGGAAGAGAGACTTTCTAGAATTATTGGAAACTGCACGTGGAATAGATAAGTATTATAATCAGCTTCTTTCTAGAACTAATGCTAGAATGTGGAGATTAACATTTAATGACAAAGTAAAATTTGTTATGCTTGAACTATCATTGAATAAGTTCTGGAATAGCAAACTATATTTAGAAGGACAATTATCATAACGAAAAGTAAAATTACATGATATAGAAGCATCTTTTCTTTTATCATATTTTAAACAGTTTATCCATATAACTATAGAATTACTATTTGACACAGAAAAAAGCAAAAAGAATGCTCATTCAGTAATTATGGTTCATTGTTCATGATTATCAAAGTCAAATTAATAAGATATAGAAGCAAATCATTTACAATGTACTTTATCCGAGAAACTGTAGAATGGCCTCTATAATTTTACACACTCTGTTACTAATGACAAAAATAGAAATATAGGAAACATACATATGTTGAATGCAGATTCAGAATATAAATATAGTCATTATGTAACTGTTGAACGTAGATTTAGAATATAAAAACAACAACATTTATATAACTATTTAAATGCAGGTTCAGTACCATATCTCAACCATGCAATCACGAAATTACAACAAAGTAATTGTTCAAACCATAGCATTATCTTGAATTAAAACTTGATCAAATTCCGTTGGAAATGATCAATTGACCTAGTAAATACTTGCGTGAAGAAGAGAACGTTCCTCTCGATCCGGAATGCAACAACGTTGTAAAATAACTTAATTCATTATCATTCCCAAACATATAAACAGACAGGATCGGTCCTGTAGAAGCAAATGTATAATTTAAGCATTCTGTATAACTTGACATAAGTCAGTTCACTTAAGTGGCCGCATAACAAAATAATAATTCTTCAGCAGAAAGAGCCTAAAACCCTCCATCAACTACAGAGAGGGACTATTTTCTCCAAAACTACAAAAAATTCCTACACATAGTTCCTTTAACCAACAGAGCCATAAACTTGAGCCAGCTAAAGACTCAACATGAGACAGAGTCTTATCTTTGACCATGCGAATAATGTTCCCATAACTTAATTCATGCCAAAGGTAAGAATGTAACATGGAAGGGCCAACAATGTCACCTTGAGAATTTTAGTTCTGGAGAGAGGTGGTGTTTACCAATACAAATATCGATAAGCATTGTGTATTTACTTGTCATGGACATCTGAAACCTTAGGTTAGTAAAACCCTTATGGGAAAAAGTGTACAGAGCATGAAAATAGATAAATGTGAATAATTCTTACCTGGGAGTGGGAGGTTTCCCCATTAGGCAACTTCCCTATTCACTAGTGAGTGAATAGCATGAGTGATATTAAGCAAAGAAAAGGATAAAAACCATTCAAACTAAGAAATGTTTAATGGTTACCTTCTGCAGCTAAGTCTTCAAATTGATTTTTGTCAAGAGTGGTGAAAGTGCCATGGGGCTTTATTATGCAATGAAGGCAAAGAACTAAATGCTTCGCCAAACCACACCCCAGCTTTACAGTAATCTCACTATACAGCCCTAAAAGACAATAGAGAAACGACCTGATGGGTTTACTCAGTTCCATTTTAGAAACTGTCATCGCCTTCATCATTCTTAGAGGATGCACAGACAAAAAGAAACCTTGATTAGAGCAAGAAAACCTCACGAAGCAGCAAGAGACTACAGGAGCAGCAGCAACAATGAGCCACATGGAGACCGAGGACAAGCCGTTAGTTAGGAATTGAAACCCTAAGTTTTCTCTATCATCAAATCGCAAGAGCCAAACCAACAGCCGTAGTACCAAACAGATGGTGTGAGCAGCATGAACCATCTAGCCAATGCACATAGCCTTCCACCATGTCTCCCTACCGCGTTGCTCTAGGTACAAAGGACAATAAGTCAACACATGAGCAAGGATGGGTAAATCACTTTGTGAATCATATGCACTTAAACCCAATTTTTTCACCTTAATATAAACTGTGTGATTCATTAGACATCTGGTAAATGTCAAGTCTACGGACATACTAATTAATATAAACAAATTAATCCAATTACTAAATGTCAAAGTCCTAGATGGATATAGTTACAAAGTAAACAATTATTTATATATATATATATATATATATATATATAATGGTTTGGTAATTAACGTTAGGATGTTACAATTAAAATTAGAAAAAAAATGTTTATAAATTTTAAAATATAAAAATGTTTAAAAAAAATATGAATGAGTATTAATTATTCAATTTATATTATATTAATTAATTATATGAAAGTTCGAAAAATATATAAATTAATATAGTATTATAATAATGAATATAAATAAACTTTATTAAATTAATATAAAGAATATTACCCTTAAATTTATTTTAAATTTAAATTAGAATAATTTTGAAAATGAAATAATACAGATGAAAAGATAGGTGGTCGCGAGGGAGAGGCTCCTCTGAGAAGCTAGGGTTGGAGTTGAAGATAGGGTTTTGGACTTAGGACCTATGGCGGGGAGCACAGGGGGGAGTGTTGATCCCTCTTACAATCAAGCAGTCATAGATGGAAGTAAGGATGCAAGAAAGAAGCATTTCAAAAACCTCTGGAGAATATTTCAAAAGCATGAAGCCAGGGGACATCTGGAAGAAGTGGACATCAGGATCAGGGAGGGAACCAATAGGAAACAAGTAAAGAAAAGGAGAATGGAGGTAGCAGTGAAAGACCGGGTTCCACAAGGACATCTAGGGTCTGCAAACTCAAGTCAAGCATTATTCCTTGGGTCATATTGAGCGACCCAACGATACAAGCACATAGGGATCATATGACAGAATATGCAATCATATGCAAGGTCATGGAGCTATGGCTGACGAAGAGGGCATTACACGTTTGGATAAGGAGCCATTGGAAGCCAAAGGGAGAAATACATTTACATCTAGGTTCTAAGGGATTTTTTATAGTAGTATTCAAAAGCCTAGAGGACAAGGACAGAGTGTTTGAAGGAGGGCCCTATTTCTATGCTGCGGCAGGACTCTACATGCGGCCATCGATGATGAAATTTGTCCTGGAACGTGAAACTTCCACATCAGTACCACTTTGGATTAGACTATACTCCCTTCCTTTGGATTATTGGGTACAAGAATCTTTGAAAACCATAGGCAACAAGCTGGGTCATTTTCTAAAGATCTCATAGGCAACTCTAAAGGGAAGATATACCTCCTTTGCTTGAATATGTCTGCAAATGGATCTATTTGGAGCCCTTCCAGAAGCGATAATTTTAGAAGTATATGATGAAGATTAGGTGCAAATGGTGGACTATGAGCACATACCATTTAGGTGCCGCAAATGTCATGAACATGGCCATCTATATAGATACTACTCCATAATCAATAAGGAAGGTAACCAGAAAACCACTGTGGAGAGAGATCATGAGGGTTTCACCAAGGTCGGGAGCAAAGGGAAAGGGGGAAAACATCCACACAAGAAGGTAAATGAGGATAGACATCCAACACACAACAACTTCAAGATCCTGGAGGAAGAAGAGGGGAAGAAGGAGACAGTCCCGGACATGGAGAATGTAACAAAAGAGTTGGATAAGACAACTGACATGGAGGACATCACAGTAAACAACTAGAAAAAGGATGATGATATACCAAGCCTGATGGAGATCAGTAGGGACCAAGAGATGACTCCAAGTGAAGCGGGAATAGAGGACCATGAGCTACAGTAAATTATAGATAAGGAAAATCTAGATCTAGAGAAATTTCTGGAACAAGGAAAAAGCATAGGTGTGGACTCCCTTCCAAAAGAGGATTATGACAGAGTACAATAGCTCTTTCTATTGAGGTCACAAGTGAAGGGAGCTGGAGTCAAAAGAAACCATGAAAGCCAGGAGCCAAGTGGGATCAAGATGATGGAGAATTCACAAGCACAATATCCAAAGAACTTAGGAAGGAAAAGAGGAAGAAAGAGATAGAATAAGTTGTTGAACGAATGTGGAAAGCTATTGATTAACTCAGGTAAGATGAAAGATCTTACAGCTATTCCTTTACTAACCTTTCTTAATGAATCTCACAATCTGGAACATTAGAGGTATAGGAATAGAAGGAAACGAAGAAATCTTAGTAACATAATGAAGGACGGAAAACTAGACATGGCTTTCATTTAGGAGACAAAATGTTCAATGGACAAGATAAGAGATATTCACAATAAGTGGTTAATCAAATATGATTATTTATAAGTTAAGGCTAATAACTCGGCGGGGGGGGATTCTTACGTTATGGGATCCACATAAATTTGGAATCCTGGATGTGGAAGCATCCAGGAACTATCTCTCCTTGATATGTCAACCTATAGGGGACAAGGAGATATACATGATTACAAATGTTTATGGACCTCAAAATAAAGTGGACAAATTCAAGCTTCTCACCTCCCTGGAGGATCTAAGAGCAAGACATCCCATTTTGCCCTGGATCGTTGTAGGAGATTTCAATATGATAAGATCTCTTTCAGAAACAAAAGGAGGCACTAGACAGCTAGGCAGAGACTCCATGGCCTTTCAAAACTTCATTATGATTATGGGTCTAGTGGACACTAAAACAATTAATGGAACCTTCATTTCGAACAACAAAAGGGGAGGGGCTTCTCAAGTTGCTTCCAAACTTGATAGATTTATTATTTCAGAGGACCTTCTTCTCATAGGACTCGCCATAATAGCTTCCATTCTACCCTTTGGAGGATCAGATCATTGGCCTATACAGCTGGAAGCCACTTTCATGGGAACACCATGAAATAGACCTTTCAAGTTTTAAAATGCCTAGCTCACACACACTAAATTCACTAGTAACATTGATAAATGGTGGAGAGAGGAGCTGAATAGTCACGGTACAAAAACGTTTATGCTCTAGCAGAAACTTAAACGCATCAAATCCCATCTTAAAGCTTGGAAGAAAATGGAATTTGGAGACATCTTCAAAGCCAAAAGAGAAACTGAGTAGATGCTCCAGGAGATTAATCAGATTAACATCACAGAGGGCTTCATCGAAGACCAGAAAAAATTAAATGACTCTCTACAAAAAGAATGGGAGGATCGATGCTCACAAGAGGAAATTTTCTAGAGTCATAAATCAAGGATACAATGGATTAGAGAGGGAGAAAGAAATACAAAATTCTTCCATAAATACATTATGGCTCACAGGGCACACAATAGAATCACTAGGATCAAATATTCTCAAGGTATTGAGCTTGTCTCTCACAATGATATGGAATTTGTCCTCGTACAACACTTCTGCAATATTGCAAAGGAGTCATTGGAGGATAGATCTAGGTTCATTGACCACTATACTCAGTATATCCCTAAGCTGGTTACTAGAGAGGACAACCACAATCTCAATAGGCCATTATCGGAAGAGGAGGCCAGTGAAGTGATTAATGAAATGCAAAATGGTAAAGCACCAGGCCTGGATGGATTCAATGTAGACTTCTTCAAAGCTTGCTAGGAAATTATCAAACATGATATCCTCGAGGTTGTGGAAGACTCAAGAATATCCAAAAAGGTACTAAAGGCTTTGAATGCATCTTTCATAACTCTTATCCCAAAGCAAGAAAATGCGAAGACTCTCGAGGGATTTCGGCCCATAGCCTTATATAATGTGGTGTATAAAATTATTTCCAAAGTAATAGCGAATCGACTCAAACCACTTCTACCCTTTCTCATCTCGGAGCAGCAAACAGGTTATGTGGAGGGAAGACAAATCCTCAACAACATTATCCAAGCTCATGAGACGGTATATTCTCTCAAAAGAAACAAACAAGTTGGTATGATCATTCAATTGGACCTAACGAAAGTCTACGAAAAATTAACTTGGTCTTACATAAGAACAATTCTAAAAGCATATGGTTTTGATCAGAATTGGATAAGGTGGGTGATGGCATTAGTTACCACGAACAATTTTTCCATTCTGCTTACTGGTGCTCTATCTAAGACCTTCATACCCTCCAGAGGACACAAACAAGGTGATCTGCTCTCACCGTTCCGCTTCATCCTCATGATGGAAGGGCTAGGTAGAGAGATAAAAATGGCAAATTCTGAAGGACGAATTAAGGGTATCAAACTTACCGCGGATGGAGAGGAAAACACTCATCAACATTTTGTGGATGATACAATGTTGCAAGGCATACCCACAGTTAGGGAAGCTAGAGCAATCAAATTTATCTTGAATGACTTTGCTATGGCAGCATGCAAGAGGTAATCCTCAACAGGTGCAATGTTTTTCTCTTTAACACTAATATTGATGTTCAGAGAAACATTACCAGAATTCTTCGATTTCAAAGGGAACAACTACCATCCAAATATCTTGGCATCCCTCTCACTGTCAAACCTCTAAGCAAGAAAGTGTGGGAGCCAATATTAAATAAACTTCAGGACAAGGTCAGAAAATGGACATGTATGTCACTAAATTTTGTAGGGCGCCTAGTGCTTACAAAGGCGGTCTTGCAGGCCATTCCCATTTTCATTTTTTTAGCTCTTCCTGCTCCCCAAGGTATTCAGTAGCAGATAAGAAGCATACAAAGGGACTTTCTATGGGGTAGAGGGGTAGAGAAAAATAAATGGGATTTAGTAGCCTCGGACAAGCTCTGCAAGCCCAAGAGCCATGGTGGATTGGGGCTTCATGATCCTAAGACCCTTAGTAGAGTTTCGGGAGCCAAGCTCTGGTGGAGATGGATTAAGGAACTGAATTCCCCTTGGGCTAAGCTGTGGAAACAAAAGTATGTCAAGTACTGGCAGGGGAAGGATCACATCAGAATTTCAGGGAAAATTAGGGGCTCCCACATTTGGAACCTTGCTTGGGATAACAAAAGTATTATTCAACAACATTGTTTTTGGGAAATTCGAGCAGGACCATGCTCGATTTTGGGAGGACAATTGGTAGTAGGAACCCAATCTTTATAGGGTGAACTTGAATCTCTCAAGAGTGACACAGATAGCAAAGGTATAGTTTTGGTAAAGGACTTCTAGAACCAGGAAAGGAACAATGGAAAATGGAGGAAGTGGAAGGATCTAGGATATAGTGATGAAAACTCGCTGAAGATCAAGGCAGAAACTCTCACCCAGGATCCTGAGCATAGAAGGATTTAGGTATCTTCCTCATCAGTAAATTAAGATGGGGAAATAATATCGAAGGTAACATTAACCTCAAAGAGGCTAAACAGGAAGCCACATGATTTAACTTTGTAAATCTTGATCAAGGCTGGAAGACACTTTGGCAAAGTCCACATTGGATGAAAATAAAGTTGTTCATCTGGCTAGTGCATCAAAGGAAGATCTTAACTTGGGAGAATATCCTTAAGAAAGGCTTCATTGGACCTCCCAAATGTTACCTATGTGGCACTCATGAGGAGACGATTGAACACCTTCTCAACCTTTGTCCTTTCACTTCAAAGGTGTGGGACTGGGTGGCCTCCATTTTTAGACAAACTGATAGGGATAGTCTCAGCATAGCCAACACTCTGAAGAATTAGAGGAATAACTTCTCAGGGAATGAGATTGTTAATAAAGCTTGGATTGTGGTTCTAGGCTTTGTCATCTGGAATGTTTGGAAAGAGTGCAGCAGTTGAATCTTCAAAAACAAAACAAGCATGCCCCAACGCATAACTGATCAAATTCTAAGGTAGCTCAAAGACACAGTTAGAAGCTTGTTAAGGACCCTTCCTAAAGATCATCCTTTACCCCAAGAGGAGAGAGATCTACTTCACTTGGGTCTCCAGTCTATCAATCCTCTAGGAATAATAAAGGAAGTGAGCCTTATAAATAAAGGTGTCAACATCTAGAACCCCCCCTTATGGTTTCTTAAAGGTTAATGTTGATGGAGCTGCTAAGGGCAACCCAGGATTAGCGAGCTTTGGGGGCGGGCATAAGAGATGATTAGGGAAAAATACATAAAATATTCCATGGCCACTTGGGGAAGGCCAGTAATAACATGGCTGAGCTCATGGCCTTAGAGCAATGCTTGGAAATCCTGGTGGATTCAAGTTCAAACAATGTTATAATTTAAGCAGATTTGGAATTAGTCATTAGAGCAGCTAAGAAAATTAGCAATGGAACCTCTCCAGATAAAGTGTCGAAGCATTGGAAGCTTCTGCAAGTTTTTTACTGCATCCACTCTCACCTGTGTACCCTTAAAACTGTCAGATTTGTTCAAGTAAAAAGGAAAGCTAATATGTTAGTGGATCGATTGGAAAATGAAGGAGTCACTAATAGGGACATGGATTCTAAGTATGCTTGGCACTTATTACCTTCAAGAAAATTGTGGGAGGACTTTCACTGTCAAGTAACCCACGATATCGAACTATGGAATAACAGGAGAGATCAAAGGGACTTAGAAGACGAGCAGGTGGATGGAGAACCCCATATAATCTAACATGCCTTGGCTAGACCGTTTTCCATAGTTTGAAATTCTTTTGATTGAATGACGAAAGAATTGACTCGAGTAGCAACATAGGGTGAGGTGTCCATTTTCATTTTTCTTAGTTGGTGTTTGACAGAGGATCGTGGTGGATGGGTTTGGCTCAATATCTGCCCGTTGGATGGAAAAGAAGGATAATACATGGCCAAAGGACATGTTTGTCTTTTCGCGCTTCATCTGCTCCAAAAGCACAGGTGGTATATCAGGCGAGGTTCGACTGGTTTATGTTTTTTTTGAGACCAGCTTCAATTCCACTCTTCGTGTGACATGTGGCAGGGCATTGTGAGATAAAACCACCCTCGTCGGACAGTTAACTCCCCCGCTTCTCGTCCTCTTGATATTCATTAAGACCATTGGATCATATTCTGCTAATCTACTACAACGATTTGTTTATGCTAGTTGGTCGGAATCGAAAAAAGATTAGAGTGTTATGCTTTAATTTTCGTCGAGTCCATTTGATAGTTTTCAACTTGGCTGGTGGTGGGACCTCTTGCAGACCCACAACGAGTCATTTGCAGCCTTTTGTAAACTGTGACTCGATGGACTAGTTCTCCATGGATTTCTTAGTTCTTTTGTTACATGACAGCACTACTAGATGGCCTGGTTCCTTAACTGTCTGGCGGTTCTTCCAGATTTTCCTGCTTCTTCCAGATTTTCCTGCTTAGGTTTCTATTGATTTTGGATAAATGGTTTGGTTTGGCCTGCCCTGCCGACTGCTAAACTCTCACAAAGCGAGTACGACCTTTTGTAAATTATGTATTTTTAACTAAGCTTAATAGACAATTCTACTCTTACCTGATCAGAAAAGAAATAATATAAATGAAATTCAAAATAAATTTAAATTTATAATTAATTTACTAAATTTAAATTAAATAATATAATCATAATTAAAAACAAGCAAACAGCAAAAAAAAAAAAAACACGAAAAAACTATAGCAAAACAAATTGAAAAATATCACTGAATTCACATTAATTAATTTAAAATTTTTCATTTAAACATCGGAACAACATGTTTATACATTAATCATAATTTCATAAAAATAACATATTTTAACATATTATACCTATTTAGTGAGTAATAATAATATTTATATATCAATTAAATAATAATTAAATTATATAAATTATATATATAAGTCACATAAATTTAGATTAATATTTCCTAAAATAAGATAAACTATTTTTATATGTATTATTATTATTTTTATTTTATATATATAATAAAAAATAAAATATAAATCTAGGAATTTTATTAAATTTTTTAATTCTAATTTATGTGATTTGTAGTGATTGGTAAAATAAATTCAGAATAATCATATACGATTTTACTGGCGTGAACCATGAACCCAATAGAGTGTTCTGATGCGAGCCCAATACATGGTTCTAAATGTTGACTTAGGTAAAATCATTAGTGATTATTCGAAAAACAAATTCCAAAAATGATCAAATGTCAAGTGATTATTCGAAAAACAAATTCCAAAAATTATCAAATGTCAAGAAGAGCATTTTTGAAGGATGGTATTTGAAATTACTTTAGATTTATTTTAATTTTTAGTTAGGATTTTTTTTTTAAGTTTATGTAATGTAGAATTTTTTGAAAAAGTTTTTAAGTTTATTTTCCAATTTGTTTTTTCTAGAATAGTATAAATATAAATTATTGAATCACAAAGTTTGCAGAGTGAAACTCCACAAAAATTTACATATAGACAACTCTATTTAAACACAAAACATTTTTTTTAAATTTCTTTTTAAAAATAATGATTAAACAAATTAAGATTAGATTGCATTGCAAACTTAATAAATCTTACATTAAAATAAATATAAACCAAATAAAAAATATATATTAATATTATCAAAAATAACAGACAATCAAAATAAAATATTAAACCTATCATTTAGAATTATTTATTTCATAGTTTAACTTATACACAAAATAATTTTTTTCGGCAAAAAAAATCCTTAGGGCACTCAAATGCAGTTGTCTATAATGAGACTTTTTGAAAGCTTTTCCGTCTTTCTGATCAAAATCCGGCAGCAATTTATTGGAATCACAAGTTTGATAGCTAGTTTCTGCACAATCAAGGGGTCCCAGGGGTTTTTCAGGGTGTTGAATCCAAATATGCAGTGAAAAAGCGATTTTAACTGCTAAAAATCAAGATTTAACCTCAATTTCTTCCGCCGGATTTCGTCATCGAAATCTCCAAAAAGTCGCATTATAGACAACTCCCACTCAAATTCTATAGATTAAACAACTTAACTCAAGTTTGAAAATTTTCCAGTTTAAAATTAATTTGAAAAATTAACATGAAATAAGCTATTGAATTTGACAATTTTCTAAATTCAATTAAATTTTCTTCTTAAATTTCATATTTGAGTTATTTTGATGACATCATTATAGATCAAGCATTTTTTATTGTAATGACAATTTATTTATAAAATCATTATTCACTTCATTCTTTTTCTTTGAATTTAAGTGGGAATTTAAGTAGGAATATGAAAAAAGAATTATGAAATCTTTGGTATGATTTTTTTTGGCTTAGTTTATATTATATAAACAACTAACTAAATAGCTAACGATTTAAATATATGTGTAAAATTAGTATATATATATATATTTTTATATTTTATCTATAAAATAAGAAAAAGGATAAATGAGGCCATGGAGGTAATCAACCTCCTAACAGATCTTGACACCGCACAGTTAGTTGAGATTTGCTTCTCTTCCACCTTTTTCAGTTTTGAGGGTGAATTCTTTGAGCAAACCTATGGGGTTGCCATGGGCTCACCCATTTCCCCTGTCGTTGCTAATCTTTTTATGGAAGATTTTTAATGCAAGGCTCTAAACAAAGCCCACCTCATGCCCAAGATTTAGAAAAGGTATGTAGATGACACCAATGTCATCTGGTCTCACGGCCAAGAGGAGTTAGATCTCTTCTTTGATCATCTCAACAATCAATGCTCAGCCATTAAGTTCACTAAGGAAAAAAAGGTTGATGGTTGCCTCCCTTTCCTTGATATTCTTATTTCCAAGAATAATGATGGTTCCCTCTCCCACCAGGTGTTTCGAAAGAAAAGACATACTGAGCAGTATCTTCATGCTAGTTCCCACTATTTCCAGGCTCATAAGATGGGTTTTCTCAATACCCTTTCTACTCGTGCCCTAAGGATCTTAGATAAAAAGAGCTTTGAGAAAGAAAAATCTCATCTCCTTGATGTCTTTGTTGAGAATGGTTATAGTAGATACATGGGTCAGAAAGCTTTCCTTAAAGCTGCCAAGAATTCTCTAACTAAAAGAGAACGGAAGGAGAGGATTCCAGGTGCCCATCTTCCATTTGTTCAGGGGACTACTGATAGGATTACAAGAATTCTTAAGACACATAATGTCCCCGTGACCTTCAGGCCCCTTAACACCATTCGTAAGTCCCTCAAATCAGTGAAAGATCCGATTGACCCTAAAGATATGAAAGGGATTTATATTATCCCTTGTTCCTGTGGGACCCCCTATATTGGTGAGACTGGTCGCTCCATTAATCAAAATATTACTGAGCATGTAGCTGACCTTAAGCATAGGAGAACCAAGTCTTCCGCTTTAGCAGAGCATGCAGAAAAAACCAACCAACATGTTTGTATTGAGGAGGCTAGTGTTAATGCTAGAGTTTCGCAGTTCCATCATTGAAAATTTAGGGAAGCACTTGAGATAGAAAAGAGGCCAAGAAATCTCAATAGAGAGGATGGTTGGAATATTAGTAGTTGCTAGATCCCATCACTCTCTTCCTAGTCACTTTCTTCCTTTCCCGTCCTTCGCCCCCTCCTCACTCGTTTTTTGGCTTCTGTTAATAATTTTTTACTAATAGAAAATATAATTACTTATATATACAATTAATTATATGTGAATGTTTAAATTTTTTTTTTCCAACCCTTAACTTATCTTTTAATTAATATATATATATATAATATATATATATATATATATAAAAAGTAGTTACCTTTAGGTATATATACAATTAATTTCAATATGGATATGCAAATTGTGTTGTTTTTTTTTGTCATACCCTCTTTTCAAAACTCTACTTAATAACCATTTAGTAAATCTACATTTATTTTATTTAGGATTATTATTCTACATATTATTATTCTCTAAACTATTAATATTATTATCTTAAACTATTAATATTTTTATAAACTAAACTTTTTGATCTTAATAGAATTAATTTTATTTTAAAAAGATCTTTAAGTATATATAAACAATTAATTAATCTGATAATTATTAAACCAATTACGTTAAACAATAATTTCAATATGAATATTGAATATTATTGATTATTATATTATTATTATGTAATTGTTCTATTTTTTAAATAAGGTCATTCCTTTATAATTAACTATTAAACCATTAAAAAGTAATTCTCTTATATATATATATCTATATATAGTATATATAATACCATTAGTTTCTTATTATTATAATTAGCAATTGCCCCAAAAGGTGCCAAGAAAGGCCGATAGAAATGTTAAATTGAAAGAATTGTATTTTGGTTCAAAATAATAAATATTATAATAATTCAATTATTCAAACTAAACCTAGTCAATAAATTACCCAAAATAAAATAAATCCTTAAAAAGATATATTAGCTTCCATGGACTTTCACCAAACATGAAGTAGAATAAAACTATATTGATATGTTTTATGTTAATGAGATCATAATATATCTGCATTTAGTTTGGCCTTAAACACTAAATTTAAGGACAGATGGATAACACACAAGCTACCTTAAACTCTGAATTTAAGGGGAGATGGATAACACACAAACTGGCTTCAAAAATATCGATTACGCAGTACCCAAACAATGAAATTATGATTAGTAAGATATTGCAACTAAAATTATGAGTAGTAAGATATTGCAACTTATCTTATCTTGGCGTTAGTGTTAGGATAATAAAACATGGAGAGAAGTGAATGTGTTTAAAGACATTGTTGTTTGATTTTAATAGCCGCTGGGAATAATAATCATCATTGATTTTGTTGAGTTTTTAAATAAATTACATTAGAGAATAATACCATAAATAAAACTATGAGTTGTTATAAACATAGAACATGAAAACTACAAGTAGGAACCCAATCTTTATAGGGTGAACTTGTATATATATGAATGTGAGATTTTTTGAAAATTTTTTAAGTTTATTTTCCAATTTGTTTTTTCTAGAATAGTATAAAGATTTATTGAAATCACAAGTTTGAAGAGTGAAACTCCAAAAAGATTTACATATAGACAACTCTATTTAAACACAAACATTTTTTTTTAATTTCTTTTTTAAAAATAATGATTAAAACAAATTAAGATTAGATTGCATTGCAACTTAATAAATCTTACATTAAAATAAATATAAACCAATATTAAAAATATATATATATATTATCAAAATTACAGACAATCAAAATAAAATATTAAAACCTATCATTTAGAATTATTTATTTCATAGTTTAACTTATACACAAAATAATCTTTTTCGGCAAAAAAAAATCCTTAGGGCACTCAAATGCAATTGTCTATAATGAGACTTTTTGAAATCTTTTCCGGCTTTCTGATCAAAATCCGGCAGCAATTTATTGGAATCACAAGTTTGATAGCTAGTTTCTGCACAATCAAGGGGTCCCAGGGGTTTTTCAGGGTGTTGAATCCAAATATGCAGTGAAAAAACGATTTTAACTGCTAAAAATCAAGATTTAACCTAATTTCTTCCGCCGGATTTCGTCATCGAAATCTCCAAAAAGTCGCATTATAGACAACTCCCACTCAAATTCTATAGATTAAACAACTTAACTCAAGTTTGAAAATTTTCCAATTTAAAATTAATTTGAAAAATTAACATGAAATAAGCTATTGAATTAGACAATTTTCTAAATTCAATTAAATTTTCTTCTTAAATTTCATATTTGAGTTATTTTGATGACATCATTATAGATCAAGCATTTTTTTATTGTAATGACAATTTATTTATAAAATCATTATTCACTTCATTCTTTTTCTTTGAATTTAAGTGGGAATTTAAGTAGGAATATGGAAAAAAGAATTGTGAAATCTTTGGTATGATTTTTTTTGGCTTAGTTTATATTATATAAACAACTAACTAAATAGCTAACGATTTAAATATATGTGTAAAATTAGTATATATATATATATTTTTATATTTTATCTATAAAATAAGAAAAAGGATAAATGAGGCCATGGAAGTAATCAACCTCCTAACAGATATTGACACCGCACAGTTAGTTGAGATTTGCTTCTCTTCCACCTTTTTCAGTTTCGAGGGTGAATTCTTTGAGCAAACCTATGGGGTTGCCATGGGCTCACCCATTTCCCCTGTCATTGCTAATCTTTTTATGGAAGATTTTTAATGCAAGGCTCTAAACTCAGCCCGCCTCATGCCCAAGATTTAGAAAAGGTATGTAGATGACACCAATGTCATCTGGTCTCACGGCCAAGAGGAGTTAGATCTCTTCTTCGATCATCTCAACAATCAATGCTCAGCCATTAAGTTCACTAAGGAAAAAAAGGTTGATGGTTGCCTCCCTTTCCTTGATATTCTTATTTCCAAGAATAATTATGGTTCCCTCTCCCACCAGGTGTTTCGAAAGAAAAGACATACTGAGCAGTATCTTCATGCTAGTTCCCACTATTTCCAGGCTCATAAGATGGGTTTTCTCAATACCCTTTCTACTCGTGCCCTAAGGATCTCAGATAAAAAGAGCTTTGAGAAAGAAAAATCTCATCTCCTTGATGTCTTTGTTGAGAATGGTTATAGTAGATACATGGGTCAGAAAGCTTTCCTTAAAGCTGCCAAGAATTCTCTAACTAAAAGAGAACGGAAGGAGAGGATTCCAGGTGCCCATCTTCCATTTGTTCAGGGGACTACTGATAAGATTACAAGAATTCTTAAGACACATAATGTCCCCGTGACCTTCAGGCCCCTTAACACCATTCGTAAGTCCCTCAAATCAGTGAAAGATCCGATTGACCCTAAAGATATGAAAGGGATTTATATTATCCCTTGTTCCTGTGGGACCCCCTATATTGGTGAGACTGGTCGCTCCATTAATCAAAATATTACTGAGCATGCAGCTGACCTTAAGCATAGGAGAACCAAGTCTTCCGCTTTAGCAGAGCATGCAGAAAAAACCAAGCAACATGTTTGTATTGAGGAGGCTAGTGTTAATGCTAGAGTTTCGCAGTTCCATCATTGAAAATTTAGGGAAGCACTTGAGATAGAAAAGAGGCCAAGAAATCTCAATAGAGAGGATGGTTGGAAGATTAGTAGTTGCTAGATCCCATCACTCTCTTCCTAGTCACTTTCTTCCTTTCCCGTCCTTCCCCCCCTCCTCACTCGCTTTTTGGCTTCTGTTAATAATTTTTTACTAATAGAAAATATAATTACTTATATATACAATTAATTATATGTGAATGTTTAAATTTTTTTTTTCCAACCCTTAACTTATTCTCAAACATTTTAACTTATTATTTTATAAATATATAATATATATATTATATATAAAGTAGTTAAAACCTTTAGTATATACAAATTAATCTCAATATGGATATTGCATGTTGTGTTTTTTGTCATACCTCTTTCAAACTCTAACTTAATAACCATTTAATATCTACTTTATTTTATTAGGATTATTATTCTAATATTATTATTCTTAAGCTATTAATATTTTTATAACTAACTTTGATCTTAATAGAATTAATTTTATTTTAAAAAATCTTTAAAGAATATAAACAATTAATTAATATGAATAATTTATATCAACAATTAGTTAAACAATTAATTTTAATATGAAAATTTAAAATTATAATTATTATTATTATTTATTTTTTATTTTTTTAATAAGGTCATTCTCTTAAATTAACTATTAAACCATTAAATAATTCTCTTATATATATATTATATATATATATATATATATATATAATATATATATATATATATATATATACATTATATATAATATAATATTATATATATAATACCATTAGTTTCTTATTATTATAATTAGCAATTGCCCCAAAAGGTGCCAAGAAAGGCCGATAGAAATGTTAAATTGAAAGAATTGTATTTTGGTTCAAAATAATAAATATTATAATAATTCAATTATTCAAACTAAACCTAGTCAATAAATTACCCAAAATAAAATAAATCCTTAAAAAGATATATTGGCTTCCATGGACTTTCACCAAACGTGAAGTAGAATAAAACTATATTGATATGTTTTATGTTAATGAGATCATAATATATCTGCATTTAGTTTGGCCTTAAACACTGAATTTAAGGACAGATGGATAACACACAAGCTACCTTAAACTCTGAATTTAAGGGGAGATGGATAACACACAAACTGGTTTCAAAAATATCGATTACGCAGTACCCAAACAATGAAATTATGATTAGTAAGATATTGCAACTAAAATTATTAGTAAGATATTGCAACTTATCTTATCTTGGCGTTAGTGTTAGGATAATAAAACATGGAGAGAAGTGAATGTGTTTAAAGACATTGTTGTTTGATTTTAATAGCCACTGGGAATAATAATCATCATTGATTTTGTTGAGTTTTTAAATAAATTACATTAGAGAATAATACCATAAATAAAACTATGAGTTGTTATAAACATAGAACATGAAAACTACAAGTCAACTTGACCAAGTCAAATTTATCTGAACCACCATAACATCTAGCTATTTTTTAAATCATTTTAAAATGTAATGCAAAACTTAAAAGTATACCGACAGAATGGTGTCCGAAACTTTTTTAAATGTTCTATCTTTTTTAATCATTTTAGAATGTAATGCAAAACTTAGAAATGTACTAAATGTTGTCTGAAACTTTTTAAAATGTTCAAAAAGAAATCTTGGTGCATCAAATTTGCATCAGAAGAGATGTAATGTTTTTATAGATATAAAAAACATAAGACTATTGTAGCATTAAATGGAAAACAAAAGAACATCACCAACACTCCAGAAGAGATATAATGTTTTTATAGATATAAAAAAGCTAAGACTATTGTAGCATTAAATGGAAAACAAAAGAACATCACCAACACTCCAACGCCTTGTCATTCAATTTCTTGATATCAAATACGTTAACCTGCCTTGTCATTCAATTTCTTGATATCAAATACGTTAACCTGAGATGTATCTGTGTCATTCATGGGACTAACTAATATTTTAACTTCAATGTATTTCGACCAACTTTGTTCTCTGATTCAAAAGTACAGAAAAGATTTAACCTCTATTAACATTCGATTTATATACATTATATTCACTAAAATACCAAATTGTGATACATTTTGATATGCTCAAACTCAGAATTTAGAAAAGTTAAAAACTCATGGAGCGGACAGTTGTGGAACTATACCAGTTAGCTGAGTCGAAACATGGCACCAAATTTTGTATTGCCTTATAATTATGGAAGACAATTCTCTCTCCATGGCCCCTAAAATTTGATCCAAGATACCATTCCCAACTGGGAGAACAATATAATCTGGCATCAAAGAGAAGGGTAATGGAAGATTCGCATCTAGCCCCATTGTAGCCCACCCTCTGAAGCTGGGAGTCTGCTCACTTTCTAAAACCGAAGATGACTCCCTATGTACAAGAAGCTCTCCTTGCAAATTAAATTGGAAACTGAATCCATTATTCTGACCTGGAAGACCTTTTATATCTAAAATAAATCTATTGGATGCTAATTGGAGGGAGTTGTTTGTGTGTAAAACCCTGCAACGCAGATTTTTCACAGAAATAGCTTACAATAATTCCAAATTTGAAAAGAACCCCATGTAGATATTAAATTTGGTCGCTTTCAAAAGATGAAAAAACAAAGAAATTGAAACTGGGTGATGTTTAAGAAGCTTTTAAACATGAATGAACTCACTTGACATCACAGAAGGGGATGGCCGTAACAGTGAAGAATGTGACAGGCCTCAAACGAGCTCGCCAGAGATTGTCACCCAAATAATTAACCCTTGAAGAATCTGGAAATGTAATCTTAGCTCCATGTCTGAACGGAACATCCATCCTTCTCCTTGCTTGAAACTGTATTAGTTGAGCTCTGATAATGCTGCTGCTTTTCTGGGGATTTCTTCTCATCTTTATCTTCTTAACAATAATATAAGATGGTGAGACATTCTGTAGATTGGAATTCATGTTGATTTTATCAGAACTGAGGGTAGTCATGGCAGGCGTTCTCTGACTCAAAACTACAGAAAAGATTTAAACTCTATTAACATTTGATTTATATACATTATATTCATTAAAATACCAAACAGTGATACATTTTGATATGTTCAAACTCAGAATTTAGAAAAGTAAAAAACTCATGGAGCGGACAGTTGTGGAATTGTACCAGTTAGCTGAGTCAAAACATGGCACCAAATGTTGTAATCCCTTATAATTCTGGAAGACAATTCTCTCTCCATGGCCCCTAAAATTTGATCCAAGATACCATTCGCAAGCGGGAGAACAATATAATCTGGCATCAAAGAGAAGGGTAATGTAAGATTCGCATCTAACCCCATTGTAACCCACCCTCTGGAGCTGGGAGTCTACTCACTTTCTAAAACCGAAGATGACTCCCTGTGTACAAGAAGCTCTCCTTGCAAATTAAATTGGAAATTGAATCCATTATTCTGACCTGGAACACCTTTTATATCCAAAATCAATCTATTGGATACTAATTGGAGGGAGTTGTTTGTGTGTAAAACCTTGCAACGCAGATTTTTCATAGAAATAACTTACAATAATTCGAAATTTGAAGAGAACCCCATGTAGATATTACATTTGGTCGCTTTCAAAAGATGAAAAAACAAAGAAATTGAAACTGGGTGATGTTTAAGAAGCTTTTAAACATGAATGGACTCACTTGACGTCACAGAAGGGGATGGCCGTAATGGTGAAGAATGTGACAGGCCTTAGACAAGCTCGCCAGAGATTGTCACCCAAATAGTTAACCCTCGAAGAACCTGGAAATGTAATCTTCACTATCCTCTCTGTTTCTTTTATATAAACTTCTCCTTTCCTAGATCCTCGTCTGAACGGAACATCCATCCTTCTCTTTTCTTGAAACTGTACGAGTTGAGCTTTGACAATGCTGCTGCTTTTTTAGGGATTTCTTCCCATCTTCATCTTATTAACAGTAATATAAGATGGTACAGTCGAGGCATTATGTAGATTGGAATTCATGTTTATCTTATCACAACTGAGGGTGGTCATGGCAGGCAGAGTTGCCATTTGATGAAATCTACCAGAAGCCCTTGTGTGAACCTTCTGTGAACTATTGGCTGCTTGAAAAGTATTTTTATATCAATCTCAAAATTAAAGCTAACTTTTAGCGTTCTTTAAATGTATTGTACCGGCATCCATTACAACTCACATGTTCCTTGTTATCGTTGGATGTGTAACTACAATAGACATTACAAGTAAATTAGTGCTTGCCCAACACCAGGGAAGAATGTTTGCCAATGCTTGCCAAAAGCCAGGGAAGAAATCGTGGGATGTGTAACTACAAGAGACATTACAAGTAAATTAGTGCTTGCCCAAAGCCATGGAAGAATGCTTGCCAAAAGCTAGGGAAGAAGAACAGCAACAACAACTAGGAGAGAAAAAGCAGTAAAAATATCTTCAAGAGTGACATAAAATAATGGGAAAAAGAAGTAAGCAACTCAACCCATATTTGGAAAAAGTAGTCACACTTCAAATCAATGGTTAAAAGTGTCTCACCTGATCCAACGGAGCAGGTTAAAAGTGTTGACGATTGTTGATGTATAAGAAGGCCTATCGGCCTAAAAATATATATAATACCTTAGTAACCATTTAGAATCCGCTTTATTATATATATATATATATAAGGTGATGTCATGCGTCCATTTGAATTATTATTATATTAAATTAACTTATCTTTATACCCCTAGTCATGCTAATTGATCCCTAGCCAAATTTAGCCATTGGTCAATATGGCTGTTGCTTAGTCAAGAATTATAACCGTTGGAGGTTCTGCTCTGTCTATTTAACATGCATAACTTGATCTGATTCTTCAACTTGTTTTGACGATGAACCACACTCGTTGGTTCAAAATGCGTCGACAAATGAAATATCATGTGATTTATGCCAAAAAATCTCTTGTTAACTTGATATGGATCACAAAAGCCTCAATTCAACAACTGATATATATATATATATATATATAATAAAATAACATAGTTATATATATTATATATATATATAATAGCATAGTCTTCATTATATAAACTGAGTTAAATTATTTAAAAATGTATTTAAAATACAAAAAATCTGAAATTGTATTTGCACATTTGGTAAATTAATGTATAAAACCTATATCATCTATAAGCTAGATATACACATATTAAATTTAATATATTTATATTTAATATATAAAAAAATTAAATTAATAACTCTAAAGTTAAAATAAATTTAAATTAATGTTACTTGCAAAATGAATGTCAAAACTAATCATTTGAAATTACATATTGCTTGCACAACCTACAAAATATATAATATTTGTTTTTGGAATTCCACGAGGTTATTATGATAACATCACTTATCAACATAAATTTTTTTATAATAGTTTATTAGTCTGTGTCTCGTCAAGGACTATAGCATTAGCCTCACAATCATTATTTTTGCTTTTAATGCAACTTTTTTCTATTTTGCATGAATTAAAAAAAAAAAAATAGAATTTCCTGGAAATCTTGTTTCAAATTTTTGATTGGCCTAACACCTTAAGATGGGAAATAATTCCCCTAGCGGAGATCTTTTAATTTTTGGTATTTGTGAGTACTTGACAATTAATTTTAAAATAAACAAAAAAACTATTTTTATGAGTGACGATTTTGATGGTGAGTCGTCTAACATTAACGCTAGCACTCAAACTATTAATCTACTTATGTTTCCCATGATTACACAACTAATGTGGATATAGGTCATTTGCATAGAGGGGGCAGAGGGGTTGAGGGGGGACAATAACGGTGGCAGGCTACACAAGTCGTTTTGTGTAGATACTTTTACAAATTTCCAGATCGTATATCGTATGAATTTTTACAAAGGCTAGGTATGTATGGGAGAACAAGGAATATTATCATGTTTCGTTGTGTGAAACTTTTACCATGCGGATTACGAAGATTCTATGAGATAGCAGTTGTATAGAGCTCTTGATTTTAGAGCTATGTATCTTTGCGGAATGATTAATATTGTTAATTTCAATGTTCTAATTTTTTGAGCTATCCAATCTTAATCTACATTATCAAATGAGCATCAATAACTGCTTCTTAATCTCTTTCTAGTTCGGTTTAGATAAAAACTAATAGGTCAAGCTTGTACATTAGTGGTTGTGTGAAGAAATAATGTGGCTATTCAAAGGTGGTTATGCGAAGGAAACGAGTACGGAAGAAGCATGCACAGAAGAGGCATGGAGGAAAGAAACGTTTGCGAAGGAAGATTTGCAGAAACTAGCATTAATCAATTAATTCAGTATTGTTTTGTGCATTAGTGTTAGAATTGAATCTTTACATTGGACTCGGTATGTTTAGGAGAATTCATTATGTGGAGCTTTTACTGTGTTGAACTTTTATGGAAAAGATAGAAATAGGATGGTGTATTTTAAGGAGAACTATGATTATGTATCATATGAAGGTATATACACAAGAAGAAGCATGTGCAGATATGGGAGATTTCATGAGATTTTACTATGTTGATATTGTTAGGTTGTGTTATATTCTTTCCACGACTAGCAAACTAGATCACTGTGTGTATTTTAAATTAATTGGTGACCATGTTATTTATCTGGTCTTGTATGTGGACGATATGTTGCTAGTTGTAAATGACAAAGAAATGATCCAAGATTTGAACACCCAATTGTCCTCCAAATTCGACATGAAAGATCTTGGTGCTACAAACTATATTATGGGCATGGAAATTAAAAGAGATCGAGCAAAGAGGAAGCTATGGTTAAACCAGAGGAATTATGTTGAGAAAATACTGTAGAGGTTTAATAAGCGGGATAGTAAACCAGTGAAGGTTTTTATTCCTGTAGGTGTGAAGTTATCTGTTGAGCAGTGTCCCAAGATACAAGAAGAGGAAGAGGACATGTCCCATGTTCCATATGCAAGTGTAGTCGATAGCCTGATGTATGTGATGGTCTATACTAAACCATACATTAGACATGCACTAGGAGTATTGAGCAAGCTTATGTCAAAACCAGGGAAGGAGCATTGGACAACAGTAAAGTGGGATTTTAGGTATTTGCATGGCACTAGTGATTATGTTTTGTGGTACCAAAGAAGACTAGGATTGAACAGATTTTTGGATATTCGTGGCTTTGTTGATGCAGACTGGGTTGGAGATTTGGATTAGAGAAGATCTACAATTGGGTATGTGTTTAACCTATTTGGAGGTGTAGTCAATTGGATGAGTAAGAAACAATCTATAGTGGCACTATCAAATACAGAGGCAAAATACATGGCAGCCACTCATGCAAGTAAGGAAACAGTTTGGTTGCAAATATTGTTTTCAAGTATGGGGTTAGTACAGGAAACTATAAGGATAGAATGTGATAGCCAAAGTGCAATTTTCTTGGCAAAGATCCTTGCTTACCATTCAAAGACAAAGCAAATTGACGTTGAGTATCACTTTGTGAGGGATATCATATAAGACAAAAAGATGTTGCTGGTAAAGGTGGACACTTTGAAGAATATTGTAGATGCATGACAAATTCTATGAGCTCTAAGAAGTTCTCTTGGTGTAGAGAAACACTGGGCATTGCAGGACTGGACAAATGACTAAGTTGTCTTGTGCCCCCTGTGGAAAGAAAACAACAAGTGGGAAATTTTGTTCTTGGACCCTATATTAGGTGGGGCAAACCTAGCTATGGTTATGTTCATGGTTTTCATACATGGTTTTGGCTGCAATGTATTTTGGTCCATGGTATTGGATGCTTCAGCATGTATATATATGTATTGTAACATTGAAAGGAACATAATGAAAAATCAAGTGGTAGTCTTAGTTTTGGGATTCAAGGGAATATATTTGTGTAATGTGTTTTATGTGTTATTCTCTCGCATTGTTTATTTTATGTGTTTTATAATTCATATGCAAGTAATTTCTGTATGGGGTTAAAATCTAAAAATCTTTTATGGAAAAGAGGAAATTAGGACGTGGTATTTTCGAGAGAACTATCATTATGTATTGTATGAAGGTATGTGCAAGAGAATGGGGCTCAATAACGCCTTTATTGACATTTGAAACTCTACAGACAAAACCTTTGAACAACTATCTTTAAAACTTATATTAATTAACAATTATAAGTTGTGAAATATGTCCCTAAATACCAATTATAAAATGATATTTATATATTTATTATCTTAGTAAAATTTAAACAAAAATTTAGCATAACATCTGCATACACACAATAAGTGTAACACCCTCCTCCCACACTTACCCAAGTTTGTAGGTCCAGTGGGGTAAATATGTGACGAAGAGTTACTATGATATGATTCAACCTTCTAGATCACCCTAAGGAAGTGGAATCGATAAAATAAACCCTTACTAACCTCCCTCAAGTGCTACATTACCTCAAAGGGCTAAAGCACCCTTCCATGTGTCCAAACCCTAAGTTAACTTGCATTTTCACTAATGTGGACTCCCAGTCGCATGCACAAGCCTTCATCCATGTCACAATAGGCCTCCAGTCACATGCATAACCATTGCAAGGGTGCGACTATAGTCTTTTTCTACCAGTTCTATGTGTGACATCACAGAATCTATGCCACCTTTTTAGGGTTAGACTCCAAGTAATTGCCTAGAACTTGATGAAAGTTTCTAAAATAATAAATGACACAAAGAAAAAATTTCTAACATAAAACCTGATCAAGGAATTGGCCTAACCATGCCTAACCATAACAAACATTTTTTCAAACACATCATGAACACGAAATATATAGGTCATAAACGCTCATCTGATCATAGGAATCACATACTTATCTGATAAGTGTCAAGAAGGTCTAATGCCCTCTCATAATAGTTGTAATATCATCTATTAGTTCATGCATTCATCAACCATTCATATAATCCTCAAACATGTCAAGAGCCATAAACAATATACATCATGTAACCATCATATAACCAACATATAAACCATGAAAACTCAACCATAATATCACCATAATAATCAATACATATATACACGAATCGTAAAAGGAAAATCCTTTTATTAACATACGAGAATGCCAACCAAGTGAGATACTTCCACATACCATTTGACCATAGGGTGGGCTGAACTAAATCTTTCTTTCAGCTAGTCACCCCCATACCATATTCCAAGCATGAATGAGGGATCTCATGCAATAAGCCAGAAAAACCAAACTAAGGCTTCCAGAGGCCAAATCACCTCAACCCTCAACCACTGATTTCACCTCATGGTCATACATCACTAAATCAGTCTCTACCAAATTTGTCCAGTGCTCCAGAGCATTTGTTCCAACCCGACTTCTAGGACTAGTAACTCAACCAACTATTATCGTTTGGCTCTAAAGCATTTGTCCAACTAAGGCTTCCATGACTAGTAACTCAAACCACCAAGGGCTCCAATGCATTTGTCAAACCAAGGCTTCTAGGACTTGTAACTTAAACGAAGTTGTTACATGGTTTCAAGAGAGTTTGTCCAACCAAGGCTCCAGGAACTAGTAACTCAACCCAGAGCCATAAGTAACATGAACACCAATCAGAAAACAATAGGTAAAACCCTCAACACCATGGCTATCTAGGAAATGGAAAGGTTAGAAAATACCACTATCAATCTAGGAAATCCTTCATGCCAATGATAACTCATAACCAAGAAACCACATGTATGTACCATGCATGCCAAAAATATCAAGGAAAACATACATGCAACTCGATTCCTGCAAATAAATATAGATGTAGTCATTGATCCATCTATTCCATTGTGCTTTCCCACTTTCCTTTTCCTTATTTATCCAATTCCAAGTGAATACTAGAGTATTCCAAGCATGCTCCAAGAATGCACCAAGTGTGTAAGTGTACGAGAGAGCGAAAGTTCCACCCAAAAACCTGTCAAAAGGCCATGAACTAATCATTAGAAGCCTTTGTATCAATTATGCTTCTATTTTTCTTGAATTTCCATTGTTTTCCTTCAATTTCCTCCTCACATGCAAACTCTGACATTCCACCTTCCTTTTCTCGTAATTTCCATTATTTTTCATAAACAATGTTAGATAATGGCTCTTTTCCTTTCCAAATCCTTTGCCAACACCTTTTCCAATTTCCATATCCACAATAAATCAAATGAATACCCACACTGGGATGTTTTTCCCAACATTCATATTCGAATATGTGTCTCGTTACCTTGGTTTTATTTTTGCCTTTATTAACCTTATTACATGGATTTTTAACCTGAGGCTATTATATACCTCTTCCCATTAGGGGAAGAACATCCCTAGTGTTCTATGACACCTATGAACAAGAAGACCACTAGAAGTAAAATGTACTACCCATGGAGCTTTATAACTAACCATTTTTGAAAACATGACAATCACACCATTATTGGAGCTTTATAACACAACTCATTACGATATTTACAATAATAACCACATAAACTCATGCACATTTTCTTCAAATAACAAGTAACCATAATATCTATGGAACTTTATAACACAACTCGATACAATATTTACAGTAATATACACATATACACATTTTCTCAACCAGCAAATAAAAGGATATGATGCCTACATCCTCAACAAGGGAATCCTGAGGCTCGCACCTCTACCCACGATGTCTAGAATCCATTTCCAATGTCAAAGCTTTATCCAAGGTCCAACACTACAATCTTGCGCTGCTATCGTCTTAGTGAAGAGTTACCTACTCATTTTTCCAGGGCACACTCCCAATGTGCATATGATTCCATCTGGAAATGCTAATAACCAACATAAATCCATTCCCCGACCTTCCCTTCTCTTCTACACAGTCTGTCGAGTAATCCAGTGACCCCCTTCTGTGTAGTTAGTCACCTTCAAAGATCTGCAGGTATCCCCTTCTCTGCTACATAGTCCCTCGAGCAACCCCATCTTTGGGAATGTTTCCTGGCATAAACATTTCCAAAAACCAAGGCATATCCCTACCTCAAAACCATAATATCGGTCATAGCATACTCATGCAAATCAGTTGAAACTATTGCGTACCAGTGTCCCATAATGGCCCTACTCCTAAACTGCTTTACCAACATATTGTTTCCTATTACAATTCCTTTTACTGTTGTTACTAATTCTTTCAATCAGTTCCAACCACCCAACCCAACATTTTCATGCTCTCCTATACCAACCATATAGCTTCCACGACTACACAATGCACATACACAACACCACATGTACACAAAACAACATGTACAACATCCACACAATAGCACATGTGTACAACATAACATGTACGACATGCACATAATACCATTTGTACAATAGTATTAGATGTGGAACATGTATGCAGTACCACATGTACACAACACCACCTACACAACATGTACATAACACCATATGTACACAACACCATCTGCACAATGTGTGTATAACACAGCATATACACAACACCCCATGCACAACATGCACACAACACCACATGTATAATCATACACACAATACCACATGTAGGTAACACCATATGTACACCATGCACATCATGCCATATGTACACAACGTTGCATATGCAACATGCACACAACACCATATGTACACAACAACACATATCCAACATGCACACTACAATAGTACTACACATCCATAGACCACACACTTACTCTACCAACTAGCCTTGCTTATAGTATCTTCCCATTGTCTATGCTTGTCCGAGCATGCCACATATCACACTACTTTCATTCAATTGTTGTATCCCTTAGCATTACGTGTCATAGTATAAGCATAGGCATAGTATAAGCACATAATGTCAAATCATATTCACATGATTCTGACCTCGTAGATTTGTCATAGCTACTCTTGTTACCACCAAAAAATGATCATCTGGCCATTTATGTCTAGGCGGATTGAAATACACAATGTAGGATTAATTTTACCATAGGAAAATCACTTTCACCATGGGAAATGATTTAGTAAATTGTTTTTATTAAATTGTTTTCTGATTAAAAAAAAAAAAAAACCATGAGAATAATTATTTATTTAATTTTATTTGGATAATTATTAAATTATTGCTTGATAAATATTCCTTATCACATTTGAATAAATCCTCTACTATTAATAAACTAAATCACTATTTAGTTATTATTCATTAATTCTATTATTGGAATAATTGTTAAATCACTATTTAGTAATTATTTCAATTTCATACCATTCTTAATCCTCGTGAAATATTTAATAAATCATTTTATTTGTTAATTATTCCTAAATAAGGATATTTGACAATTTCGAATATCTTTTCTCTCTCCAAAAATATAATAAAGTATTCATAATCATCAGATCTTGAGTGGGTCAATATTACTTTATTATTGTCCATTTCCAAGATTAACTCAATACTTTGTTATAAATAGAAGGGTTTTCCATTCATTCTTCACCATGATCATTATCATCATCACCATTATTATTTATTTTCATCTGAACTACACTTGAGTTCTACACATTGTTTTTTCACACATTGAGAGAGAGAATCAATTACTGAAGCATAAAGGACATCAAAGGACACATCAACAAAGGGGGTATTTGTAGACCTTTTTGTTGATCTCCTTCACTAGGTGCTATCAATAAAATATTTATTAGTCATTTTGAAATTCTTTCCATTTGGGTTATTGCATTGGATATATATTTTTTTGTTTTTGTTTTGGATCACATATGTTGTTTTTTTACAACTTTTTCTAGTCTTATTATTGCATATATGAAGCGTAAGAAGTCACAAATTATTGTTAGGGTCATGTGTGACCTGTGACTTAAGTGGAATGTTTTTGGTACACCTTCCAAGAAATTTCATAGTAACAAATGGCGACTCCACTAGGTCTTTAGCTACATTTGTCATCAACAAATGACGATTCCACTGGTGTAATAATTCAATTCTTGGGTGACTGAAATGCCAGTAAATGTCATGGTTTTCTACAACTATATTTAGCCACTCAATTTCTTTTTATAGTTTTATTTCCTTTTTTGTCAAATTTTTGGATTATGGTGGTTTTCTGGTTCTTTTTGAAGTCACAGGTACCAGTCGAGCAAGAGACAAAAAAAATTATGCAATATCTGTGGACTAAGAGACCCAACAGAAGAAAACACACTTTTCAACTAGAGTGCACTTTTTGGCACAAAAACTGTGTTTTCCACTATTTCCAGGTCAGTACCTACATTTTGAAATTTTTGCCAGATTTGTTTTTCAGATTTACCAAGAGTGTCATCTATAGAATTAGAATGGTTTCTTATATTTGTTTCAGTCTCCCCTAGGCACAAATTCTCTTAGTTTTTTTCTTTGAGGAAGAAAACATCCCCCTAGGGTTTAGAGTACACCTCCACATTGTTAGGAAGAGATTGGATGAGTGATGAGTCTTGGGTTCCAACATTTTTTAGTCACTAATTTTCAAAGTCTGATCCATTACTTTACAATCCTTTTGGATAGATTTATTTCGCCTTTTCTCCCTTTATAGTTTTTGTTTTTCCTTTCCCCCATAGGATCCCCTTGAGAATCCTAGGTTTTGGAGCTTCATACCTATCATTTGTAGCATTTTTCACCTCTAATTTTTGTTGTGTTTCCACACCATTCACTATAGATTAGTGCCTCTAGATATCAACCCCTTTGAAATTAAGTATTTTATGAATTTTATGTGTCTTTGAGTAGCTTGTTTTCATTCTCTTGCTTAGCCGCTTGGTAGGATTTTTGGGTGGGGTTTTTTGTGCTTGATTGGTTGTTTATTTTCTATCATTTTTAACATTATTTACAATATTTGAGCACTTTACTTTCAGCAGCACATGGCATCATAAAACAATCTCAACTAACTCATCCACTTGACACGTTATTTTCACACACTCACACCCTAAATGAACATGAGCTTGGTTAACACCACCATGCCAAGACTAGAACACTATGCCTTAATAACTCAACATACATAACTTATGCCGACTTAGGCACCATGGCTAAAAAATCTTTATAGTTTAGGTGTAGTATCAATGGGATAGGCTTTCATTAACACCCTTTGATCACTTCCATTGAGACATAGAAGTTGACATACTAGGAAGCTTAAAATCCTTCACCATCCCATGGTCCAAAGCCAAAGTGCATTAGAAATCTGATTCAGAGGGGGTTAGGCTAGGTCATCATTCAAGCGATTATCCTTGACGCTACCGAACCCATGGCAGGGAATCTCATGCATTGGTTGATCACTAAGAAGCTCAAGACTCGACCACCACCATAGGATGAAGGTAAATGTAGTGACCAATTTTAGGAAAACAATGGGAAAACACCCTATAGGAATGGCTTTGGGAAGTAGTTATTTCTCTACCCTACCTTTCCTGAAGAAATATTCTTGTGGGGATGATATTCCATTAGGTAAGAAGTTCTTTGGAAGGCTATCTGAAAGAGTAGATTTAGGATTGTTTGAGGATTTAGACCACATATAGGCTAGAGGACCTTTTCTCTAATAGGACATGTTTACTTGTATTAGAGTAGCATCATTAATATAGTTAATTTGCACTTGGCACCATGGCGCTAGGTGTTTCCTTGTTTTTTTATGCTCTTTTACTTGTATCATCACCCTTTAGTCCTTAGATTCATTATTGTCTTCACATCATTGTGCCCCCAAGCATTTGTCATGAAGAATTAGAGGCCTTCATCCTTAGTTTTTTTTAGGAAACATTACTCCTCCTTGTCGAGTTATAGTACATCCTCCCAGTCCTCCATCGAGTCATAATTATGATTCTGGTTCTATTGGTTCTTCTAATTCTTCCTTTGATTCTGCCTCTTCTCAACCCCATACCATCACCATGTCAAGCACCAACTTAGGTGCGAGAAATCAAAGTGGTAACCCAAGTACTAACCAGGCTAACCCAACCAGCATAACCTCCAGAGATATGGTCACTCCGCCTCCATTGCTTCCTTTTATGGCTGGTTTGAGTCTCCATGATTTTAGCCAGCTCATTAATGATCCTCTTTTCCATGATCCCAATTAGCCATCTATGCTTACTAAAATTGTTTCATACATCCAAAATTTCAAAGGTAATCCTCGAGAATATCCCAGAAATCATGTTTACTTATTCCATATGTGGTGTTTATCCAATTCTATCACTAAAGACTCCATCCATCTTTGCCTCTTCCAACGTACTCTTGTTAGAGTTGCTGCTAAGTGGTATTTCGATCAACCCAAAGCTCCTCATTCCAATTTTGCAACTCTTGCCAAATATTTTGTTGCCTATTTCTTTCCATCAAAATTTTTCCACTCACCTATCTGACCATGTTCAAGAATGGCATAGGAGGAGCATATGTAGAGCTCATGAATTCGCAAACTGTGTCTATATGGATTTGTTCCTTAGAACTCTTTTTGCCCCCATTTCTAAATATGTCACTTCACACTTCTCCTAGTATGAAGAAGATGCGCTCCTTGTAGACTAGAAATTTGATTTGGTCTATGCCTAGTCATGTTATATTTTTACTGTCATTCCCAACTTGGCTTGGCCTGGCATTGCTAATGCATGAGGGGCATCTCATCTCAGTGATGGTATTGTTGGAACCGTTTCACACCCTCAAATTAAACCATATGTTCCACCTCTGATGATTTATGGTCAACCCCAGGGAGGGACTAATTCCTCTTACACCTATCCCTCCCCCAATATTCCATATGGAAACTTGTATCTAGGTCCCAGCACGTCATATGCATATTCCCATCTGCATCAACAGATGCCAGTGCTAGTTGTTGCTCCACTTGTTTATCCCAATGCTACCCCATCTCCTTATTATCCACATACACCACCTAGTGCTCCATCCCCTCTAGCACCAGTGCCCCAACCCCACATGCCTCCTCCACCTCTTCCATAACAATAATTTCCCTCGGAAGGTCAAGTGTATGCTCAGCAGAGTGCAACCAATCCCCCCACCCCTAAGAAAAGGAACAAGGAGAATGATAATCAAAACCAACAATATTAAGGTAATCAAGTTAGCTAGGGTCCACCACCCAATGCACCTCTAGGAAATGAGCGTAATCATACAACCCATTAACAAGGCGAACAACCCAAGTAAAATGAGGGTCTTTGTATGGATGGACCTTGCTCTTGTTGCAGTGTATATGGCCATTATACTCATGAGTGCCCCTTTACCTCAGATGCATGAAGCTTGGGAAGCTCAAGCATCTACTTCTAGAGGACCACAATCCATCAATCCTCCTCCTCCTCTTACTTCATCTCAACTGGTTGTGTTATCCAATCCATTTCCTCACCAAGTATATCTTGTTGTTAAACCTACACAAGGTCATGCAGCTCCCCTAGCTACACCATCTAATCACCATGATTATAAGATTCTTATGATCAATTTTGATGAGGTCAATATCGCACAAGTCAACCACTCGATTGAATCGAGCCAATATGACAATCCACCTGCTAAGTCAGTGAATGAGTCCCAACCTTAAGTTTCCATTGAGCCTCAGTTGTCATCCAATGGTACCTTACATATCCCTTTGCCTAACGTAGAGGTTATTCCCAAGATAATTGATGAGGCTCATCATTGAGTAAAATATATGGACCTTAATATACCTCCAAATTCACTAAAATAAACTCTTCTCATAATTATTTACATGTTTTAATTATATTTTACTTAATGAGATGAGTAAAAGTAAGATGTTATGTCTAGTGGTCTAATATGCATTGATTACAAGTTTTTGGGAGCAACGAGGGGCTCATTAAGGTGCAGGAACTTGAATGAGACAAGAAGGAGAGATTATAGGATATGGATCTCCCTCATTAAATCCTCACTCATTCAAAGATCCCTCAATAAAATCATACCAGCTCGGAGTTGTAGGTAGCGGAGTCATGAGGATCAATGGTAGCCAAGCAAGTGATAGTTAAGAACCAGTTAATATTAAGATTGGGAGCCAAGACTCCCTAGATTTAAGGAATTTGTTGGCAACTTTAGTTGTATAAATGAGGAGGCCTAGAGCCTCATTAGGGTTCATATATAGTTAAGCACTTTTGAGTTGAAGGATTGTGACAAAACATGGTTATGTATTTTTTGATATGTTAACGAAAATGAGCACTCCCTTGATCTAGCACTAAGTTGATTCAGAGCACTGAAGCTCTTGGGTTAGGTCCCAACCCTAGTAGCAGAGGTTCCTCTTACTATACTTGTATGCTTAGGTTATTTCATTGATTATTTGTTGAATTGATTTTGGCATTGTTACATTGCAAGTATTGGTGAATTTGATTAGTTTGCTTCTGTTTGTGCATAACTTTAACAGTAGCATTAGAGAGATAAGGAAATATTTAAAAATTTTGATAACATGTGGATCTTACC
This sequence comes from Pinus taeda, assembly GCA_000404065.3. Classification (NCBI taxonomy): domain Eukaryota; kingdom Viridiplantae; phylum Streptophyta; class Pinopsida; order Pinales; family Pinaceae; genus Pinus; species Pinus taeda. The sequence goes on along the minus strand of APFE030381029.1, from coordinate 11,315 downwards.
TCATTCCTCCCTTTAGGGACCATGATTTGAGCAAAAACTCCCATTCAGCCCAAAAAGACAGAATTATGGTTTCTTATGAAATTTAGGGTATTTTTGCTAACTAGGTCAGCATCTTTCAGTTTTAGAAGATAGGTTACAGTTGTCATTTTTGATATCTTAAGCTTTGCATTAGAGTTCATGGTGCTTTCATAATAGGCTTCAAGCATTTCCATGCATGAACTAGGCAAATAAATGATGAACATTATGTTTTCCTATATTGGCATAAACCTTTGTTGCTTTGAAATGATTTATGGACAAATGCCAAAAATGATGTGTATATTGAAGGATTTTCAATATTGTAGGAAGACTGCATATCATTAGCCTCAGCCAAGCCATCCCCATCCATGATCTCCAAAGCCCACTAAGTTCACAATCTGAGTTATCAATTTACAAGGACAACTTGCCATTCTTGTTGAGAAAATCCAACAATCATAAAGCTTTGATTTGAGTTCTAAGTGAGTTCCAACCACTCCCATACCTTATTCCTTCCACCACTCACCTTCCCTAAGCTCCATACCACCGTCTAAATCAATCCTTCTGCTTTTGGCCTACTCCTATAGGAGAATAGGGGATCTTGTAGGTGAATTAGGAAACCTGTAGACATCCTATAGGACGACCTATAATGGCCTTTTTTTAGCCTGATTTGTGAGAAATGCATCATGGAAGCTAAGGAAAGACCCCTTCTTACCTCCCAAGACATTTAACCCATCACAACCATCTCTCTCTACCCCTATCCCACTTGGCATTCAATCAAGATGGATTAGTATTCATGTTTTCACAAAAAGACAAAAAGAAAAAGGTTGTTATGCTTATGCATGGGCACATAAGTTAAGTGTTTGATTAGATCATATTTCATGCTTAGGTTAGTTAGGATTTCACATGTGTTAAATTAGAATTCTTCTGAAGGAATGTATCTTAAAAAATAGCTAGATGAGTTGTGTGTTTTATGCATCTATTTCAATCTTTCATTACTACAGTAGGTAGCATTTCAATCCTCTCAATTAGGGTAAAATTCTTCTTTCTGAATTGGTAATCAAAATTCTTCTCAACCAATAGAAGGTTGGTTTTGAGAAACCCTAGTGGTATATCACCTACCTCAGTAGTGAAAAAGAGTGGATCCATTGCAGCTATTTGTGTACACAACACTGTCACCTCTAAGTTTGTACGATCCCCAGGTTGATGAAGTAAAGTTGGTAGCCCCAGGAGTTGCAGCATTCTTACTGCAATATTGGTGCTCATCATTTTTTGGTGTCGTTGCTAGGGAGGTGTCTGAGTATATGTGATTTCTTCTTTCTTGCTTCCATTTCTTATCTCTTTCATTCTGCTATTAGTTTCATTTTTCGAAGATGATTGTAAGTTGGTTTTCTTTCCTTTCCATTCTGCAATTGATTTCATTCAGCAGTTAGTTTCAATTCAATTTGTCTTTTTTATTTTGCAATTAGGCTTAAAGCTTGAAAAATAAAAAAAAAACAATTCTTTCATGTCGCGTAGGAATAGCGATAACTTAGGAAAATTTCAACAAAATACTGCCACCACTTCAAAAAGCTAACCTTCCCTCTTCTTCAGTGGTTGTGAATTAGAGGACCCCTTAGGCGAACAACCAAAGATTTTTGAAGAGCCTATAGGTGAAGAAGAAGAACCCATTCCAATAGACATAATGGCTGAAAATAGAAATGAAAGGGGAGATAGAGAAAAAATTGAGGGTTCTTTTCCCATCACAGAAACCAATGGGGGTGCAAAGATGAAAAACATAAGCCCCTCTAGTCTCCATCACTTCCATGGCCTAACCTTAGAAGATCCAGATACTTTCTTGTTTGAAGTTATCATCATATGCAGAACTTATGATTGCACCACTAATGATCAGAAGTTTAAAATTATTCGCATCCACTCTCAAGGATGTAGCACTATGCTGGTTCATGGGTTTACCTAGGGATAGTATCACCACCTGGGCTCAGATGTAGCAAGCTTTCAAAAACAAGTATGCGGACTACTACAGGTCCAAAGACACCAAAGAGGAAATTTTTAGAATGACCTTGGGGCATGATGAGTCCTTAGAGGATTATGAGGAAATATTCCAGCTCAACTATAAAAGGGCCAGGAGCACACTTGATCCTGAGTCACTTAAGCTAGTCCTACTCAGGGGGATCAGGGAAGATCTCCTGGATACTCTAAACCTGCTATCAAGAGGGGATATATACCAACTACCCTATGAGGATATCAAGACCATTTTAAGAACCATTCTAGGGAAGCTAGAAAAAAGGGTAGGGTTAGTCAAACAATGGCTAGCTTATACTCTTCCAACACGTCTATAAAAAGTGAAATTGGAAACATGTTAGAATATTTTAAGAGTGAAATGTTGCAAACCCTTCCCTACAAATGGACACTTGAAAATCAAGAGGAAGTAAGAGGAAGCAGAGAGAGCATTTGCCATCTTCTATCCTAGATGCACAAGGAGGTGCCCTAGGAATTAATTTCCATTAAACCTTAAAGAAATTTTCTTAGTCTATGAAGAAAACGACTCCACAGAAAAGTGCCCTTATCTACCTGGATTAAAAGTTATGTATGGGGAAACTAAAGGGGTGACTGAATAACTCTACTACACAAATCAAAGGAGGCCTCATGGGCCTCAACCATACTAGCAAGGCATGCAAGGGTAATCCTATGCATATTACAACCCTAACCAAAACACATGTATTCCCTCTTGGGGCCCCCTTGCTCATCCCTCCTGGTCTACACCTTCTCCTTGGTCTTTTGCACCTTCACACCATTGGCAACTAACCAACCAACCATGTCATCCATACACTCCTCCACTACCTCACTGGAATCCACCACCGTAGAGGTGGAGGCCCCCATACAACAATTCTTCAGCTTTATTTCCTTCACCTCCTACTCAACCACAACTTTTACACCCCACTCTAGCTAAACAACCTCAGATGCCTGCCCAACCAAACTTGAATCTGAACAATGGACAAGCACAACAGGTGTACAGTGCATAGACATCCTACCCTTCTTATGTTGTGGAAATTCAAGAAATCAACCTTAGGTCTGGGAGAGTTATATTGGATAACCAATATTCATCTCCACCTAGGGAGACTGATGAGGAAAGAGAGGAAAGTATTCATAGAGTGAATCCACCACCATTTCTTGAAAGATTAAGTCATCCAGTAGAGCATACCCCAGAAGAGAATGAAATTTTGGGTGAATTGAAAAATCTATGTGTCAAAATCCCACTTCTCCAAGCTATTAAGGATGTACCTATTTACAACAAATTAATGAAAGAGAAGTGTTCCAAACATCTAGGGAGGCAAAAAAGAGACACCACTACCATTTATGTCATTAGACAGTTGTCTGAATTAATGCTGGGGCAGGTAATTTTCCCAAAGTATTAGATCCTGGAAGCCCTATAGTAGATGTACACATTAATGGAACCATTGTCCCAGGGTTCATTAAGAAATACCATGGTAGTCTTGTAGCTTGCAAACCTATCCACAGTAGTCCCTCAGGGGATTGTTGAGGATGTGATGGTCTCCATAAAATCTTGAGAGTACCTTATAGACTTCTTAGTTCTCTGGCCCAAGACCAAATTTAATGGTTATCCACTCATACTTTGAAGGCCTTGGTTAGCCACTGTCGATGCCTATATCAGCTGCAAGGCTGGAAACATGACTATCAAAAATGGGCATCTATCCAAGTAGTTGGTCTTGTACCCTCCTACTCAACCATCTTAAAACATGACTTAACTTTATGGCTAGAAGAGGAGGAAGAGGATGAAGTCTACTCCATCCAAGTCTATACCCTAGAAACCGCCATGGGAGGAGGACAACCTGATGAAGGTGATTTGATTGAACACATACTCCAAAATCCAACTCGCAACACCATGTATCTAGAGGAAGTAGTAAAGGAAACCAACCATAATGATCAGATTGATCTATGCTTCGCTAACTCAAACCGTACTCATGTTAGGACAATAGAATTTGGCCCTAAAAGAACAATGAAAATCAACCCCTCTCTTTGTACACCAAGAATAAGAGATATATAATATGCTAAGAGAACATTTGGATGCCTTTTCTTGGAATTACAAAGAAATGAAGGGAGTGAACCCATCAGTGTGTACTCACCACATTTACATCAAAGAAGGTTGTAAACCAGTATGACAACCCAAAGCAGAATGAATCCAACTCTCAAGGATATAGTTAGAGAATAGTTGCAAAAGATGTTGGATGCAAGATTCATTTACCCTATCTCGGATAGTGAGTGTGTGTCTCCTTTGGTGCTGGCTCCAAATAAAAATGGAAACTGAAGGATTTGTGTCGATTACAGGGAGTTAAACAAAGAAACAAAGAAGGACAATTTTCCTCTACCTTTCATTGACCAAGTGTTAGTTGGCGTGGTAGGGAAAATGTTTGTCTCTTTCTTATATGGTTTCAGCGGGTAGAATCAAATCCTTATTAGTCCAAAGGACCAGGATAAAACCACCTTCACCTATCCTTAGGGTACTTTCTCTTATATGGTCATTCCTTTTGGTCTATGCAATGCCCCTGCCACTTTCCAGGGGGAAGTCCTGAGTATCTTTCCAAAGCTAGTCCATGATGTAGTAGAAATTTATATGGATGGCTTTACACCCTATGGGTGTGATTTCCAAGAGGCTCTCTCTAACCTGGGTAAGGTGTTGAAAAAATGAATTGAAATGAACTGATCCCTTAGTCACGAAAAATGCGAGTTCTTGATGACTACAGGGACTATTCTAGGTCACTCAATATCCTAGGAAGGATTGCAGGTAGACCCAAATAAGATAGCCATCATCAAAAGGGTCCCAACTCCACAAAAATAGAGGGATGTCAGAAGTTTTTTAGGTTTAGCTGGATACTATAAGAGATTTATAAATTATTTTAGCAAGTTATCTTCTCCTTTATTTTGGTTATTGGCCAAAGACTCCAAATTCTTATGGTCAGAAAGCTGGCCAGAAGCCTTTGACACCCTAAAGGAAAAGTTTACTATTGCACCTATTCTCCGAGGCCCAAATTGGGCTCTTCCTTTTCATATACATTCTTATGCCTCTCACAAAGCTTAGGAGTAGGTCTAGGCTAGATAGATGACAAGCTACCTTATTCCATTTACTTCATCAGTAAGAATCTATTGAAAGTCGAGCTGAACTACATAGTAACTAAAAAATAGCTCCTAGTTGTTGTGCATTCATTGAATAAATTTTGGCATTACATTATCGGTTACCAAATAGTTCTACATACCGACCATGCTGCAATTAAATACATGATGAATAAACCTAATGTAAATGCCTAGATTATTAGATGGTTACTTTTATTGAAACAATTTGATTTAACTATTATTAATAAGCGTGGCGAGGAAAATGATGTTGCAGATTTTTTTATCCAGATTGACTTTCCTGCAGGGGAGGATGGAATGGTTGATGATCAGTTACCAGATGAACATTTATTCGCCATTTTAGTTCTCTCTCCATGGTTTGCTGACATAGAAAACTACTTGGTGTCTACACAGTTTCCACCAAACTTGTCCTCCAAGGAAAAGAGTAGGATCGTAAGAAAGAGCACCACATTCACTTGGATTTGGGGCAATCTTTTCAAGCTAGGTCTAGATCAAATTCTAAGAAGATGCATCAGGGAGGAGGAAATATTCAACATCCTTATGGCCCGTCATGATCAGCCTTGTGGAGGTCACTTTGTAGCCAAAAGAACAACATTCAAGGTACCAGAAGCTAGTTATTACTGGCCCACTCTTCACTAAGATGTGAGGAGGTATACCAGTCAATGTGATCGGTGCCAAAGGATGGGAAAACCTACCCCAGGGGATGAGATGCGTCTGCAACCTCAAGTGGCTTTCGAGCCATTTGACAAGTGGGGCATAGATTTCATCAGGACCATTGACCCTCCATCCAAAAAAAAGTAGTACATCATTATGTGCACTGACTACTTAACCAAATGGGATGAAGCCATAGCCATCAAAGTAGAAACAAAGGAAAAAGTGGCTAAATTCTTAAGGGAAATGTGTTTTATAAGTTTGGGTACCCTATTTAATTGGTCGTTGATCAAGGCAGTCAAGTTACATCTCACATGATTGAAAATTTGTTGAGAGAGCACAAAATCAAGCATAGAACATCCACTCGTTACCACCCACAAGCTAATGGGAAGGTGGAGGTAACCAGTAGAGCATTGGGAGGCATTCTGACCAAGGTGATTAGTAGCAGTAGAAAGGATTTGGTAGACATATTAGTTGACACCACCTGGGCCTACAATACCACTTGGGCTTCACTCCTTATGAGCTGGTCTATGCGAAGAAAGCCATGTTTTCCATTGAGTTTTAATACAACACCTTAAGTATGGCAGCACAACTAGATCTGGACATCACCAGGGCACAACAAAAAACATTGCTCTAGCTAAATGGGTTAGATGAATTTAGGATGCAAGCCCTCTTGCACAAAGCGGTGACTCAAGTTCAAAGGAAAATTTGGCATGACAAGAATATAGAAGACAAATAGTTTCAAGAAGGTGATTGGGCTTTGCTGTATGATTCCCAGTACAATGATTTTAAAGTCAAGTTAAGGAGTAGATGGTTAAGGGCTTATGTAATAGAAAAGTGTCATGATGATGGTGTTGTCCAGATAAGAACCATTGATGCAAAGGCTATCCCATTGCTTGTCAATGTGTATAGATTAGAGATCTACAAGAAGCCCTTGTCAAGTAAACATTCATCAATAGCATCATGAAGACATTCATGGTGGTAGATAAAATCTTAGCTTCCACCCCACCAAGTCCCTGAAGTAAAAAAGATAAAAGAAAAAAAAGACTCACGGTAAAGTTTCCATGAGGCACCTAAGTCCCACCGTTGGGTTGTAAACCTCTTGAGGTAGCCCAAGGGTGTTAAAAAAAGGGACAGAAAAATAAAAAGATCTCTGGCTGAAAACCTGTTTTGAGGCACCCAGGGTAGGCAACTAGGATGAAAACCTCCTTGGAGGCAGACTAGTTGTTTTACAAAAAATATATATAAAAAAAAATAAAATAAAAAGAGAAAAGATACAAAATATGGAAATTCTGTTTTCTAGGTTTGGAAGAAGAGGATAAGCACAACATGAGAAGGAAAACAAGACCTACAAGAGCCATGTTTTAATCCACCCATCTTATATCCTCCACTAGTCACCTAGTCTTTCAGTTATAAACCCCTCCTGCTCATTTCACAGAAACTCTTTGTTTTCTACAGAAATCCCTGTAATCCTATAGGAGTTTCCTGTAGAAAGACAATTGACCTTGAAAACCACAAGAAGGGAAGTCCAAGAGAAAAGTGATGACACAAGCCTGTGTCTAGATGAAAAACCATTTACCTCACCACACCACAGCCATTCCTTTCATAATAATGTCACCCTACATCCATCAAAGAAATCAGTTCAAAAAAAATATAGATTACAAAAAAAAAAAAAGGAAAAGAAGAAAAGAAACAGAAGATAAAGTAAAGAAGGAAAGAGTAACCATACCCAAAGGCAACATCCCTCACCTACCACTTGATACCACCCTTCTCCACTCATTTCAACACCCATTATAATTCAAAGCTAAGAAGAAAATATGAAAGTTTAAGGGAGATGAAACTACAGGACATCTTGTAGGAAATCCTGTAGTGGCCTATCCCACAAAGGAAACCACAGATCTTGCATCCATATTCATAACAGGGACTACAAGGATGAAGAATCTCCTCCAGGGCTCAACATCAACAAGAATATCACCAACAACAAGGTCTAGCACCTGCACATCAAAAGGAACAAATAATCAAAAGAGGAAATACACAGTGAAATATGCAGATTGAAAGGCATGGAAAAGAGACACCAGTCTCTAGCAAGCATCAATGAAGCACTTTACCCATAGGTATCTCATCTTACTCATGCTCTCTCATAAGTACGATATGATCAAAACTATAGGAAAAATGTGAGAGTTTATTTTATAAGTAAAGGTGGTCAGTTAACTTGGCCACCTTCGGCTAGTCAATGAGAAGAAAACAGTTAGACCATTCCACATGTGGCAAAAGTAAAATCAAAGGAAAAGGGAATCAATCCATAAAAATGTTAACTTACGGAGTATAGGAGTGGGATATGATTATGAAGTAAAGTAAAATGATGGACTAATAGTGGGACCAACAGTCCAAAAGGAGGTGCTCGTACCTAGCCATCCAGCACACCACCCCACATGATCACCCATAAATGGAAATAAAACAATGAATCCCATACAAAGAAATCAAAGGAAACTTCGAGGATCCATCAAACAAAGAGGTTGCTCTTGACCTTCCTGAAATAGCACCTACAGGAAATAGTCAACATCTACAACATGCAGGAAACCTATAGGAAGCCTACAGGATACAGAAGAAACATCCTACAGAGCTATCAGTGGGCATTAAGGCAGGTCAACTCAAGGTTTATCCTCATCAGAATGTAGAAAAGTGAGGTAGGACCCATACCTTCCATATTTTCCATTTGAAAAAAAAAAATCCTCAATTTGGTTAGAAATTTGCAGTGAATCTCAACATAGAAGAATTATATTGCATGTCACTGAAAGTCGAAATTCAAAACTTCCTCACCTTCCAGAATTCTTGAACTGTATCTACACAAGCCTCTATAATTACAAAGGAAAGATGACAGGAGGTTTCAACAAGAGAGAACCCACAAACACAATAAGGAACCACCAGCATCCTCCTGTGGTGGAAATTTTCACAAGGCATCAATGACTAGGGTTCTTTGGGAGGATGAGAGGATACAATGATGATGTGGCCAAAGAATTTGCCCCCTAAATCATACGACTCACTAGGGTCAGTGCCACTACTATGGTGAAGGGTTTATCAGTAGCAATTACCCCTGAGGTTATAAGTAGAATCACTACACTCCCCCTAGGGTTACCATGCAGAAAAGAAGACAAGGGTAACAACACCCTTGCAAAGAAAAGCTTCTTTTTGGAAGGAGAAGAACCATTAGAGGACAAAAATGAGGTTAGAAGGGAGAGCATTCCATACCCTTTGAATGAAGTCAATTACCAGCTCATCAAATATATTTCATGTGAAGGGAGATATAATGTAGTGTATGGATACCACTTCAGACTCCTCCAAGAATTGAGATTTGGAGAGAACACACCTTCTGATAATAGATTGAGTATACCCTATCTTCATCTATAATCCATGATAGGCATGAGCATCGAAGTGAAAGTGGGAAAACATTAGAAAGTAGCCGATCATGGGTTGATCAAAATCGTCCTTGAAGATGATTTACAAAACTCAAGATTCCCTATTGGATGGACAACATTTACAGACATGCAAGAAGAAGTACCAATTCAAGCTATTGAATATGATAGAAGCCCTACTACAAGTGAGGGAGAAAAATAAACATAAGAGGAAAAAGAAGAAGAAAAAAAGGAGGAAAATGAAGAAGAAACAGAGGAGGAAAATGAAGAAGAGACACAGGAGGAAAAAAAAGAAGAAAAAGATTAGCACAGTGAAGAAATAGAGGAAGGGGGAGACAAAGAAGAGGCTGAGAAAGAAAATGGAAAAGAGGAAAAAGGACAAAATGATGAATAGATTTCTACAACTCAAAACAAAGAGGAAGAAGAATCACCAAGGTTGTCTCTAGAGCTTACAGAGAAAGGGGCAACAACTGCTCTTACTTCCCTAAGTAAACCTGTCAAATCAAAAGGGAAGAGGCAAATACAAACCCCACTATACTTCATGACAAGAAAGAGCACTAGGATTTGACAAGGGAGACCTCAAACCTCCACCAAAACTCCAATTGTCATTGAGGATTCACCAAAGAAACAAGAGAAGGCAACCCCTTGAAATAAAAATGAAAGAGAAGGAACATCAAAACAAGCTTCCCCCAAGTCTCCAATCACCTATTTTAGGAGGCTTTTCATAAGGTCAACCTCATAAAAGGAAACATTTCTCCTATGGGAGACACAGTCAGACCTATAGGAAGTAGAGGCCATCCTACAAGAAACTTTGTTCAACCTACATCAAACATAGAAAAGAGACTAGGAAGGAATTACTCAACAAGAAACAAAGGAAGAAGGCCAAGAACTAAAAGAGCCTAGCATATAGCCAAACCTCACCTCCTACTACAGGTTCATTGAAGGAGGTAGGGTGATACCATAGAATTTTTCCATTCCCCTATTCTTTGAACTTGAGAAAGAGAGAGCAAGGACACACAGGTGGATGAAAATTTCTAAATCAAAAGGGGTAGAGGATGTAGGCCACATGGAGGATAAATTGCAGGAGATGGGTAGAGAACTGAGCAGCATAAGAGACAAAGAAGCAATGATGAAATCTCAGCTAGAGGATGAGACCACATGGCTAAGGAAGCAACTACAAGAAAGCGAAAGCTAATTGGAAACTATGGCCAGTTTGTCCATGGAGGCAATCCAGTGCGAGATGCCAGCAAAGTCTTATGCCTTGTACCTTAAGGAACAATTGCTACAATTGTAGATAAAGACCCTATCACAAAGAGGAACTATGCCCTTCCAAGACTATAGACAATTCATTAATCTCTGTGATCAAAGCACCTTGGAAGATAGAGAAAAGATATATGAGTTTTACCTACACAATTTTTCCTCGACAAGTTTAAATTTGTGGGACCCAGATCCAAAGCTACGACTCTTGAAATTGATGGTCGTAGCATATTGGATGAAACATGAGGAGGCAAGATCTACAAAGATGAAAGAGGTAATGGAAAAAGAATAGGCAGAACCCCTTATGATCAGAGAAGAACAATCTAACCTAATGGCTTTCATTAACAGCCCCAACCTCATTGCAAATGATCCCAAGGTTGCACCAAGGTACCTTGTTGTACAAGAATAGGAAGTCACACACTTTAAAGACATGCTCAGATGCTAGGATATGATAGCCAACAAGCATGCCAAAGGAGATGGAACACCTTGCCTTATAGACTAAAAAATGTGAATTCTAAATCACATGAAAAATAAAAATGCGAGAGCATAACACATAAAACACATATACACAGAGATCTCCCACTGGATCCCAAAACTGGGAATACCAGCTTGATTTTTCATTATGTTCCTTTCAATGTTAAAATACATATTTATACATGCTAAAGCATCTAATACCATGGACCAAAAAACCATCGCGTCCAAAAAAACATTTGCGAAAATCATGCACAAAACCATAGGTGGGTCCGCCCAACCTAATATAGGGCCAAAACCAAAATTTTCTGGGGCGCTGCCCCAGACCCCATAAAGTGGGGTTACGGGTACCCCTCAAACCCC